>JAJHZJ010000191.1:1395000-1681382 GCA_023548195.1 Bettongia penicillata ogilbyi | reverse complement strand
AGCCCCAGTCAGGCAACCTTAACTGTGTGAATTTGGACTTTACTGCAAGGAGAAGGCCAGGCAAAGTTCTGTCTACTAGAAGATATCCAGAGGGTCTACAAGTATAATAAAGTCCCATAAGGCTCTGGATCCCCTTGGACCACTAGGAAGCTCTCGTCCTTTCAGATAATAAAGAATCTGTAAACCTAGAGGAGAAGGGGACAAAAGTTGTAATTGTGGCATGGAAAGATGGAGGGGAAAAAAAACAAAAACCCAGCAGAAAAGTCCCTTAAAAGGTGGGGCTTCCTTTCATCAGAATTCTTGTTTATGTGTACAGGAAAACAGAATCCTGCAAAAGTTCATCACATCCCTTTAAATCTCCCCCATTGCAGCATCAGAGCACTGGGCCTGCGGTTTTCTTCTCTTCCCTTCTTTCCCAGCCTCGGCCTCCCTCCCCACTCCTGGAATGAACCTTCCCTGATGCCCTCTGCCCCATCACCAGCCCACAGCCGTCTGTTGCCAGGCTAGGCCATGGCTGCATGAGTCCAAGTTTCTCTGCAGCCTGCTCCCCCTCGCCCCAACCCAGCCTTCATCTTCCATCCTCCCAGGCTCGGGGCTCTGGCTGGCACGCGCACTGCAGCATTCATGCCTGTGCGCTATTCTGGGCTAGCTTTGCCAAGCTCCGATCTGCACTGCAGAGGTAGCACGCGCCTGCTAGCCTCTCCGCCCCCGCTCTGCCTCTCCTTACATAAGCCATACTTCATGCACTGAAATCCTGAACCCCATTTTCCCATCTTCTGGGGAGACAAGGCAAACTGAAATGCTGCTTTGTGGTTCACTGTCCTGGGGCTTCCATCCAGCCCCAGCCCCTGGTACAACAGCATCCTCCCTGCAGACGTATTAGAAAGGAAAGCAGCCTTAAGCATTGCCCAGCTAAGCTCCTCATTCTAGGACCAGGGAATGTTTCCAAGGACTTTGCTGGGTACCTTTGAACAAAGCACTTAACCTCTCTCTTTGTCAAAATCAGCTCATCCAAACAGGAAAATAATTGGGCCAGCTGCAGAAGTCTGGGTGAGCCTTGTAAAACATGCAAAACTGTCCTTCTTTGCTGAGATAATGGAAGGAAACAAACCAGTCTGATCAGGATTTTCCAGATTCATTCTCTCTCAGGATGGAGCAGATAATAGCTAACTTCACTGTTTCTTAAAGAGCACCCGGGTATTTGGGGTAGAGGGAGAGAGAAGGAGAGATGGTGTCTATGAGAAAGTCTACATTTTTTTCTTTGTGAAGCAAGAGAATCTTATTGGTGGTAACTGGTCACAAAACTCAGTCCTTGCACTGTCTGACTTTAATCCTTAGCAAAAGCAGAAGGAAGCCTTTGTGAATCTAAGATGATAATTGTGTGCATACTGTATACAGATTTATAAAGTGCTTTACCATCATTCTAATGTGATTCTCATAGCAGTGCCATTTTATGGATGAAACGAGGCTCACAGAATTTAAGTAATTTCTGCATTAACAGTAATACAATTAGAGAGTAGCAGAACTAGAATTCCAACCCAGATCCTGACTCCAGATCCAGAACTTTCCACTGTACATGCTGCCTTCTGCATTTCAATATCTTCACTACAGAAAAAGAAACTGAGGCACAGAGAAGGGAAGGAATTTGTCCAAAGCCTCACATAGCTAGAAATATTACTGTCAAAATTCATATCCAGATCCTCTGAAACCTAAATCCAACCCAGGATTCTTTCTACTGGCTGTGTCACAGTACCCTCTTGCAAGGCTAGGAAATTACATCCCCTGAGTTTATTAGGCTTTCATAAGACATACAATTTGTAAGACATACAATTTGATTGGTCACAAGATTGGGCATGGAGATCAAGATTGTCTAGTATTATAAAAAAGATGTGCATTCATAAAGAATAACATTAAAAACTGCTTTTCCTTCTCCCATGCCAAGCCCTATTTTTACCTCATGATAACAGGAAGCTACCTATTTTGCCTCCTCGCAGTCTTATCTTAGTACCCTAATAACACTTTCTAGAATGTCACTAATCTGTAAAATTGGTCCTCCAAAAACCTTCTCCTATTATCCCAATATCCAAGAACCAGAAGTCTCTACTTAATTACTTAGACTTGTCAAACACATTCAACCTTGTTCACCTTGTCACCTCCCAAACTATGGTTTCCACATATGTAATTTCTCTCCAAGAACCTTAAAGTTTGACCTCTTTCAAAGATCAAACCTTTCTGTTCCCCAAAGTAAGTTATTACTCTGCATAATTGAGGAGAATCAGGGCATAGAGCCAATCTACCCTATAAGCTTTCTTCTATTTTAAACCATTCACTAGAGGCCCCTGTTGGCTGCTGTCTTCAGAGGTATGACTTTCCATCTTGATCAGATTTCTGTCATTGCAATCTGAAAATACAGGTAAGGGAGGTGGGAATGAGGAAATTGAATGAGAATAAGTGGAGAAAGTGGGGGACTGTTTCTCCAGGTTACTTGAGTCCATTTGCCTTGGGTGGTGGAGTTTTCTTCTTCACATGTGGATGAACACAGCTTTTTTCCTCCTTACAGAATGACAAGGAAAGGGGTCTTACTTTATGAGCTAGAATCTGATAAACAAATAGAACTCATAGGAAATCTAATCAGGACAGAATTCTTAAGAGAGAGCGTCAAGAAATTGGAAGCTCTGATGCTTAGGAACATTTAATCTTCAGCAATGTTCTTCTCCTGCCAGTGGAACTGGCATTGCCTATGGCAAAGGCATTTATACACAGAAGGGCTCCCCTATTCCCCCACCCTAAAGAGATGCCTCTCTAAATTTAGAATAGGAACAACTTTCTTCAAAGCATTTCCTGGGGATTGAACACAGTTCCTGATGTGCTTCTTAGATAACTGTCAACTTCTCAACTATTCCCAAACAGCCATGGATTCATAGAAAGTACCTTCACCATACCCAGGCTTGGTCTATCCCCAACTGATTTTTCATCTAATCTTCAAATTCAGTAAATCCATTTCAGTGGGCATTTTTGTGCTATTTATTCTCCACCTTGAATTGAACTTCTTTGTGAACTTTGATAGCCTGGCTTAAATCAAATTTCATTTGTACTTTGGCTGAATTGCCAATGCTCTTGAACAGTGGCTGGGTCGCTCTCCCAACCCACAAGTTTGATGTTAGTCAGTCTCTTAGAAAACAATCAGGGATAAACCAAGTACAGTTAGCAACAGAAATACAGAAGAAGCTACTTCAGGAGCCAGGGAGAGTAATGCTCAGCCAGTTCAGCTAATGATAAGTGGTTGGTGAGCTGAATGCATGTGCCCTGGGAGGAAAGTAAAAGTTTTGTGTCCCCTCAAAAGGGTAAATACATCTGTATGTAATATAATCCTTGATGAGGAGTCTTCTCAAAAGCACCAGTCTCAGAAAACAAGGTATTGAAGGGATCAACATGCAACTGATCTTGTGCTTTGGTCAATGTCAATTATTATTGCCTTGAACATATGAAAAATCTAATTTTAATCCCTCTACTCCAGATGACCAATGGAAGATATTACTTAATCAAAAAAAAGAGTCAATAAATACAATTATGCTCAAGAACATTAGACCTGGCATCTTGAAAACTAAGACTTGAAAAGAAAACTTACAGGATTTTTGTTTGGACCAGATGAAAAAAATGGGAACTAGATTATAGCACAATCATGTGGATTTTAAAAGTCAATGAATGTCCTGCCCCAAAGAGTGATTATTATTGAAAGACAACTTGGAAGAAGTTCCCCAGTGGTGTGTCCCAGGGAGCTGTGTTTACTCTATGAACATTAACATTTTTATCAATGATTTAGATGAAGGCATAGATGACATTTATCAAATATGCTAATGACAAAAGAAGCTGATAGGGATGGCTAATGCATTGGATGACAGAATTAGTATCCAAAAACAGACCTCAGCTAAATGAGGCTAAAATGCTGGGCCAAATTTAATGAGGTGAAAATTAATAGAAATAAAAACAAAGTCCTATATTGAGTTTCAAAACTGAATTTTACAAATATAAATGGATGAGAATGGCTCGTGAAACAAATATGGATTGCAAACTCACAAAATGAGATGGCTGCCAAAAAACATAATGAAATCCCAAACTATATTAAGAGAGTCCTTATGTCCAAAACAAGGGAAGGGATGGTGCCATTGTATGCTATCCTGGTCAAATCAGGACTAGGTTATTGTGTTCAATTCTGGGTGTGAAATTTTTGTAAGGACATTGATAAGTTGGACTGTTTCCACATGAGGATGACCAGGACAATGAGGAGGCTCAAGGCTATGTTATATGAAGATCAATTGAAAGAACCGAAATATTTTGCCTGAAGAAGACTTGGGAGGGGCTAATTAGGGGACCCAAATATTCAAAAGACAATCATGTGAAAGAGGGATTGGACCTTTTCTGCTTGGCCATAGAGCATAAAAAATAGGTAGAACTTGCCAAGAGAGAGGTTGAAGACTACATGAGAAAAACTACCCAACAAATAGAGCTTTCCAAAAGTGGATAAGACTAAGGGTCTTAATTTAAGGTTCATATGACTATTTGTCAGGGATGTCATAGAATGAATATCTACTCAGATATAGGTTGGATTTAATATCCTCTTAGGTCTCTTTTAACTTAAGAATTCTATGAGTCAGTATGCTTCTGTGAATCCAAGTTCTGCTACCTATTAGCTGCAGTATGCCCTTGGACAGTTCCCCTTACCTCTCTGGGCCTCAGTTTCCTCATTTGTAAACTCAGGCAGTTAGACTAAATAATTGAAGGATCATGGACTTGAATGTCTCTTCCAGCTGTGATGTGTTCTCATTCTATAATCCCCACTATAAAAGTTTGGGAATCTCATAATTTTTCCCTTGTTCTTCCGGCTACCATGGTCAAAGTTTTGACCTTCTCCATTAACGGACTTTGTAACAATTGATCCACCACAAACCTCGAGGTAGGGAAGTCCATGCCAGAGAGTTAAGGATTTGGATTCTTAAGATTCCTAAAGCCCCAGACCTTAGCTGTCTCTTCTGTTTCTCATTCTCCCAAAGGAATAATGATGCAGAGTTTAGTATTTTACTACATGGGGTTGGGAATCTGATTAAAGTCATGCTCCCCTGCTCTGACTATCTCCTGGATACCTAGCCTCTAACTGTTTAAGAGCTCACACTCCTAAATGCTTCAAGACTTAGCTTTCACTGTGCCAGGATTATTAGACTCACTTTACAGATAAGTAAGCTGAAAATCAGAGGCTAAGGGTCTTCTGTAGTGTCAGATGGCTAGAAAGTGTTGGAACCGGGACTTGTGATTATATGGCCCATGCAATTTCCATTATCACATGCTGTATCTCCAGATATCAGTTTTGAAAAATTTTGATTTCTTTTTTCCTTATTGGAACAGTGTGTCTGTATCTCTGTGTGTGTATGTGTGTGTGTGCATTTGTGTGTGTGTTGTGTTTTGTCTGTGTATCTGTGTATGCATAGTGGCAGGAATGCAGGTATGTCTGGTAATGGGTGTTGTGTAAGGGAGAAGAATGGGATAGAAATGAGAATGACAGTAGATATGGAGACTGAGCATAAGATGAAGTGAAGCTGAGCCCAGTGGAAAGATAACTTGTCATGTGGTGATAGATAGATAGACAGATGACAAACAGACAGACGGACAGAAAAATAAATAGATAGATGATAGAAAGAAAGAAAGAGAAGAAGAAGAAAGAAAGAAGAAGAGAAAGAGAAGAAGAAAGAAAGAAAGAAAGAAAGAAAGAAAAGGAAAGAAAGAAAGAAAGAAAGAAGAAAGAAAGAAAAGAAAGAAAGAAAGAAAGAAAAAGAAAGGAAGAGAAAGAAAGAAGAAAGAAAGAAAAGAAAGAAAGAAAGAAAGAAAGAAAGAAAAGAAAGAAAGAAAGAGAAAGAAAAGAAGGAAAGGAAAGAAAGGAAGAAAGAAAAGAAAGAAAGAAAGAAAAGAAAGAAAGAAAGAAAGAAAGAAAGAAAGAAAGAAGAAGAAAGAAAGAAAGAAAGAAAGAAAGAAAAAAGAAAGAAGAAAGAAGGAAAGACAGAAAGAAAGATAGATAGATAGATAGATAGATAGATAGATAGATAGATAGATAGATAGATAGATAATAGATAGATGCACATACACACATATACACGCACAAATAGCCTTTTAGGAATTAGAACTTGGGTTTCGAGCCTTTAATCAAGCCAATTAATCATTTTTTGCTTAAGCTCACCCATCCATAAAACTGGCATCAATCACAACTCTTGTTTATCTGGCCAGGGAATTTGTGAGATTTAATTAGCTTTATTCTCAGTTTTTGAGCCCTTAGAAATCCTTATTGGAGATGTGCTGGATGCAGTCAATGCCATAATCAACCTGCCTTGTATAGCGGCCTGGGTTCATTGATGTATATCATATCATCAAGAGCTTTTCTGATTGTTCCAAATTAATTTATTGTGTTTGGATGATGGTCGTTGCACTCATTACCAGTTCAAGTGCTTATGTGAATTCAGTCCAGGTTTCTCATCTCATTTGCCTTCTTTCTTCTTATTTTTGATACTAATTAATATCAAATGATCGTGTCACCTGACTTTCCTCTCCTTTCTTCTAATCTGGCACCAGAGGTCACAGTGACCAGCCCTCCCTTCAGCATCCTCACCAAACCTATCAGGACTATGAAGAAAAACAAGAAAAGTAAAAGTAGTTCTTCATAACCATAGGAGTGCCTGATTTAAAATATTTCTTTCAGATTCTAGGTTTCTTCATCCATAAATTGAACGAATTGGACTACATTCATTTTATTCTGATTTAATTCAACACATTTTTATCAAGCAACTGCTATGTACAAAATACTAGGATTATAAAGACAAAAATGAAACAGTCTCTGCTTTCAAAGAGCAGCCTGGGGGAAGGGAGACATCATGCATACATTAGTAAATTAAAAGTATATTTAAAAAATGAAAAAGGCAGGCAGAGACAGAAAAAGAGGGGAGAGAGAGGAAGAAATGAGGGGAGAGATAGAAACAAAGAGAGAGATAAAGAGGGAGAGAGGGAGAATTAAGTTAACAACTAAAGAGATTAGGAAAGGCCAAATGTAGACAGTATCTCATGCTAGGGATACTACAAAGTAGGGTTTGAGGAAAGAGTACAATCCAGGCATAGGGGACAGCCAAGGCAAAGACATAGAAATGGGAGACAGAACATCTCCAAAACATTACTTAGCAAACCTGTTTGACTAAAGAAAAAGAAGATGGGATAATCTCCAAGGTCCCTTCCAGCTCTTACTATGACTTCATGAGACTTTGATCATGGTATAAGTGACATATTGTTATAATAACATCTTTGGGGCACTATTAATTTAAAGTCCCCCCTCCCTACATGAGGTATTATAAACAAACTTGCCATTTTAAATTCCAAAACTTACTGAAGTGAGGGTCCATGGGCAGATAAGAAATGAGAGCGTTTTCTAGAAGGACCTTTCTCCAGTCTGCCGTCACTAGCCAGAAGAAGGCTACTCTTATAGAATCTTAAGTTATTCATCAATGGGAAGGGACTTGGTCAATGGTTAGAATACACAGAAAAAGAAAGGATCTGCTTAAGAGGCCATATAAAGTGCAACAATAGAAACTTTCTCAGAATCAGACCTAAAAGAATAGGCAGAGACCAGTGCCTCATACAAAAGAACGCTCCCAAATTATAATTAAGCGGTATAGAGGCTACTCAGCAACTGAAGCATTCTTCAAAGACTGGAGAGCAATTTTTGCTAATGCTTCTTCCCATCAGCCTCTACAACAAGTTAATATGGCAGCTCCCTTTCAATAAGTAAGTGCCTGCTTAATCTACAGGTTGGGTTTGGAGGAGAGAAATAGGAGGTGAGAGAGGAAGGAAGATTCAGGCATCTGACTGTAGAGCTGGCCCTTAGCCATGGGAAATCTTTCTGAATGTCTGCTTCTCCTGCTGCACATTGAAAGGTTTCACTTGTTGGGAAGTGATTTAATATTCCATTTAGAAGAGATTTCAGGGGCCTATAGTGTCTCATATTGGGGAGGGGACTCTGTCTCCACAAGACCCAGCACTGTGTTTACATTTCACTTCACTCTTGAATTTCCTTACCTAGCACTGATAATGATTTCAGCCCAAGAGCAGCCCAGTTATTGGTGCTAAGCTGTAAGTTCTTCCTTAGGCTTTCTGTCATGGGCTACATAAAGAAATCCAGATAGAAACAAGGAAAGAGAAATCATAAGAGACTTACTAAAGTGGACCCTGTTTGCATTCCTATATGGAAAGATAATATTTGTAACTCTTGAAACTTTTCTCAGTATTTGGGTAGTTGGAGGGATTATACACATACACATATATGTATGTATATATATATGTATATTTTTATGTATGCATATACATATATTATATAAATATACATATATATATATAGAGAGAGAGAGAGAGGGAGCACACAGGGTGAGTTGAATAGGAAGAGATTATATCTAAAAAAATAAAATTAAGGGGTGAGAGAGGAATATATTGGGAGGAGAAAGGGAGAAACGGAATGGGACAAATTATCTCTCATAAAAGAGGCAAGAAAAAGCTTTCTCAATGGAGGGTAAAAGGGGGGCAGTGAGAGGGAAAAGGTGAAGCTTACTCTCATCACCTTTGACTCAAGGAAGGAATAACAGAAACACTCAATTTGGTATGAAAACCTATCTTACACTACAGGAAAGTAGGGGAGAACGGGATAAGCAGGGTGGGGGGATGCTGGGAGGGAGGGCAAATGGGAAGAGGGAGCAATTAGAAGTAAACACTCTTGGGGAAGGACAAGGTCAAAAGAGAGAATAGAATAAATGGGGGGCAGGATAGGATGGAAGGAAATATAGTTAGTCTTACACAACATGACTGTTATGGTAGTCACTTGCAAAACTACACATATATAGCCTATATCGAATTGCTTGCCTTCCCAGTGGGGATGGGTGCAGAGGGAGGAAGGAAGAGAAGTTGGAACTTAAAGTTTTAGGAACAAATGTTGAGAGTTGTTTTACTGTGATTATAAGTCCCTTAGGAGATAGCAAATATGATTTCTTCTATTTCTTTTTTAATTGCTCATAATATCTAGGGATAGGTATGTAGCATGCTAAATATCGTGCCAGGTCTGGAGTCAGGACTAGCTGAGTTCAAATGTGACCTCAGACAGACGTTTAATAGCTGGGTGACCCTAGACAAATCACTTAACCCTGTTTGCCTCAGTTTCCTCATCTGTAAAATGAGCTGGAGAAGGAAATGGCAAACCACTACAATATCATTGCCAAGAAAAGCTCAAATGGGGTCCCAAAGGGTCAGACACAACTGAAACTACTTAACAACAAGAACATCTGGTGAGATTCTTAGCACACATTAACTACTAATAGCAGATAATGAGTGCCTACTATCTTTTGAAGCTTTGCACTAGGTACCATGGCATATACAAAGTTGCATATGAAGCAGTATGAAATGTATGAAGAAAGATTAGAGAGTTAAGTTGGGACCAGACAATGGATTGTCTCAAATGCCAAGTTATGGAGTTTGGACTTTGTCTTGTAGGCGAGAGACCCCTGGTGTTGGAGTCAGGAAGAAATGAGTTCTAGCCTGAGCTAGACCCTGGGCAAGTCACTTAACCTCCGCCTTCCCCAGTTTCCTCAACTGAAAAAGGGGAGGGGGGAATAACTCCCTCCTCCTAGGATTATTATGAGAAGAAAATGAAATGATATTTGTAAAACACTCAACACAGTGCCTGACATATAGTTGGTGCTTAACTAGTGCTCTTTTCTTTCCTTCCTAGGAAATGTAGAACGTGATTTTTAAGAAGGGGAGATATATGGGTAAATAATTTTAAGATTGCAATCTTTTGATTCAACTTGGGCAACACTTATTAATCAATATGTAAGACAATTCTCCTATGACTGTATTTTATGGTATGGTTGTGATACGCACTGGTGGAGGGAGCAGAAAAAAATATATGCACAAGACCCTCTGCTAGATGTTGCCAATGACACAAAGATGAAATAAGGTCCAGTTCCTACTAACAAGAATCTTCCAGTCTAGACTTTGAGAGACTTAGCTCTTCTCAGCAATGCAAGGACCTAAAACAACTCCAAAAGATTCATGATGGAGAATTCCATCCACTTTCAGAGAAAGAAATATGGAGTCTGAATGCAGACCGATGTATACAACTTGCTCTCTATTTTTTTTTTGCTTGTTTTTTCTTTCTCACGGTTCCTTCCCATTCCTACTAATTCTTCTACACAACTTGACTGATGTGAAAATATGTTCATATATGTAGAACCTGTATCAGATTGCATGACAGCTTGGGGAGGGGGAATGGAAGGGAAGTGGAGAAAATTTAAAACTTGTGGAAGTGAATGTTGAGAACTGAAAATAAATTTACTAATTAAAAGAATCTTAAGGTCTAACAAGGCATTCAACAAACATTTCAATCAAAAGTAGAGTCCTTGGCTTAGAGTCAGAAAGAACTGAGTTCAAATCCAACCTTAGAGACATTTACTTGCTGTGTGATGGTGGACAGGCAAGTCACTTAGCCTCTGGCTGCCTCAATTTCCTCAACTGTATAATGGAGATAATATTAGCACCACCTCCCAGGGTTGTTATGAGAATAAAATGAGATAATATTTGGAAAGTGCTTTGTAAAACCCAAAGCACTTTATGAATGCTAACTACAGTGATGATATTAATAATAAAGGATATAAAGAGCCTTCTTTTTCCTTCAGTAATACGTCGTTCATTATTGCAATTGTTCAGTTGTCTCAGTTGTGTCTGACTCTTAGTGGTCATCCGAGGTTTTCTCAGCAAAGATACTGAAGTATTTCCTTCTCCAATTCATTTTACAAATGAGGAAACTGAGGCAAACAGGGTTAAATGAGTTGCCCAGTGTCACACAGAAAGTAAACATCTAAGTCAGGATTTGAATTCAGATCTTCCTGACTCCAGGGCCAGCATTCTGTGCACTATAGTGCCACCTAGATGACCAGATTATAAACATTATCAAATACATATGTCTGATGAAACATGTGGAACTCTGTTCAGAATACTATTTCAAGTGCATAAAATAAAATATATGGATTAAAAAGGAAGCAATTATGTTGAAATACAATTATCAAATTTTTTAAAATAAGTTATGACTCTCTACTGTAATGTATTGTTTTGATCTAATACAGAGAATTCATGGAAAGGCATAGTTTGACAAGTTACCATAGTTTCCCCCAATGTAGGAGAGATTGGTCCAGAACATGCCTCATTCACTTCTGTGCCAGAGATTAGCTGTCCCTAAAAGGAGGAAAAACTGCCCCCTGAACCCAAGCGGCTCATACTTCTCTTTTAAAAGCTCCTTCCTCATTCCCTCCCAGTGTGAAATAGACTCGGACCCCTCTTCTGGCAGAGATTAGTTTTCCCTAAAAGAACACAAAATTGCCCTCCGAAGATGACTGGCCTCAGTCCCCGATGGAGCTTCCTGGTCACTAAAAGACATAAAAAGTCCCAGCTACATGGATTCCCTGTTTGCCTCAGTTTCCTCATTTGTAAAATGAATTGGAAAAGGAAACTCTTCAGTATCTTTGCTGAGAAAACCTCAGAAGACACACTAAGAGTCAGACACAACTGAGACAACTGAACAATTACAATAACAAACGACATATTGCTGAAGGAAAAAGAATGCCTCTCAGATTTGGTGAGTGTCTAAGACCACAGGAGTCACTATGCCCTTCAACATATCCTGCCCTGATGATTAGACATTTCTCCATATGGGAATATTTCTCCATATGGGGTCATTTCCAGAGAAGCAAAGAGATATAAAGACGTAGATCTAGTTAGGGCAAAGTAACCTCCTTTTGTTAACTATTCATTCAGTGACTTCCTAATGCCTTATTTCTTCCCCATCGTTGAACCTGAACCAAGAAAGTGTTTGTGTTAGGGCCCTCTCCAACACATGGGCAAGAATGACACAGAGGGAGAAGGCTAGGATGCTTTGGGACCGTTGTCAGGAGCAGGCATGCCCACACAAAGGAATTAAAGGAAACATCTAAGTATACTGAGCAACAAACAGTAGTACCAGGTATTTACATATCATGTGTCTTTCTTGATTCTGACAGGTACATCAGAGAGTATGTTCACTTAGGTCTGTGGAGGAAGAAAAGTTTCAGACTCTCACTACATAAGGGATACAGGCTATACCTGTCATCACCACCACCACTACCCTCCCCATCATGTGCGCACACACACACACACACACACACACACATTTCTAAAGGCATATCTGTGAGTACCTTCCTGTGAATCCACTATGATAGGCATTTTTAAGCTTTGTTCTGATTCAATTTAATTTTACTTTTAGGATCATATTTTCTCCCTCAGACCACTCCATTCCTCCCACTCTAATTGAGAAAACAAAAAAATAAAATTTGTTGCAAACATATATAGTTAAACCTCTGTGATGCTCTGCAGGGGTGGGGAAACTGCTGTCTTGAGGTCTTCTGGGTCCTTGGGCATGGCATTTTGACTAAGTCCAAGTTTTACAGAACAAATCCTTTTATTAAAGGGATTTGTTCTGTAAAGTGTGGATTGAGTCAAAGGTCCATACTTGAGTCCCCAGAGGGCCATAAGTGACCTTGAAGCCGCAGGTTCTCTATCCTTGTCTTAGAGAAGCACAGAAAAATATCAATAAATCAAGAAATATTTATTAAATGCCACCATTATGCCAGGCACTGTGCTAAGTACTGGGAATACAAAGAAAGACAAAAGAAAATAATAATAGCAATAATTCCTGCTCTTAAAGATCTCATGGCGTAATAAGGGAGACAACATGCGGAAACACTGTTGTTTGTCAGATGCACAAACAGGGTACATAGAGGAGCCATCAGAATGGATGGCAGGGCTTAGGCATGGAAATCATAGAAAACCTCTCCTCAAGGACTTCATATCCCCTTCACCAACAAGTACCGGAAGACCAGGTGATTTGTCTAACTTAGAGCAAAGTGGGGCCTGGTCTACCTGTCCCCAACCAGAGCACCTCAGGATGCTCTCCTGATGCCAGACTGAAGCCTGTGCAAACTTTACTCGGACCAATTTCAGCCGCCAAATTGGACTGTAAATCTTGGAAGAGCAGTGAGTTCTCCTTGTCAGACTGTTAACTTCCCATTTTCCCCTCCTCTGCAAAACCATCTGAAAGATCTTTCTCAGGGTCTGGTAATTTGACGGTTCTGATCTCAAAGTAAGCAGAAGAGAGAAGGTGTTAAGGCAGGCCAAATTAAAAAGGATGAGAGAAATGCCAAAGTCACTGAAGCATCTGTGTGGATGGAGGTGCCCATGGAGTCAAATACAGATCTCTCTAGGTGTAGAAATAGACATGTTAACGTTTCAAGGAATGTGTGACTGGGGTGTGGATTGATACAGCACCTACCATGTGCCAGGCATTGTGCTAAGCATTTTACAAATATTATCTCATGTGATCCTTGAAATGACCCTGGGAAGTAAGTAGCATTATTATCCCCATTTTGCAGATACAGGAACCAGGGAAAATAGAAATTAAGGGACTTTTGCCCACAAACATTTAGTAAGTGTCTGAGGTCAGGTTAGAACTCAGGTCTTCCTGCCTCCAGGACCTGTGCGCTATCCACTGTGACACCTAGCTACCATAGGAGTACTCCCTCTGCCATAGTAGAGGGTTTGTATAAGCTACTTTAACAAAAGATGTTAGCACCTAATAGCCAAACTCTATTGATAATGCTCTGCAAACTGAGGCTGTTCTTTAAAAGACAAAACCCACACAGTGCATGGTCAGGCCTATATCTGTAGTTTTTCAATCATGGTGGTGACTTAGCTATGACTGAGCTTCAGGGACGTAGAGCTCTCTGAAGAACCCAAGGGAACATCCCTTGCCACAATAAGGCAGGAAAAAATGGGTATGTTTATATACAGAAAGAGGGAGAAAGAGACATAGGCAAAGAGAGAAAGAAGGAGAGAGCTATAGAAAAAGATAGATCAAGAAGAGAGAAGCAGAAAAAGATCAAGATAGAATGAAACACAAAGACAGAGACAAAGAGAAGATAGAGAGAAAGAGAGAGTGAGGGGGAAGGAGGGGGAGAGAGAAGAGGTAGGAAAAGAGAGAAAGAGGAAGTGAGGGATGGAGAATAAGAGAGAGGAAGAAAAGAGGAAAAAGGAGAGGGGGAGAGATACAGCAAATGAGAGATAAAAAGAGAAGAAAAGGGAAGGGAAGGGAAGGGAAGGGAAGGGAAGGGAAGGGAAGGGAAGGGAAGGGAAGGGAAGGGAAGGGAAGGGAAGGGAAGGGAAGGGAAGGGAAGGGGAAGGGAATATTGCAGTGACTGGGGCAGTGAAGTATGGAGCTAATTTGCTTATGGTTCCAAAGCTATCATTAAAAGCAGCACTAGAACCCACTCCATCTTGAGCATGGGACAGAGGAAAGGGTGCTGAACTTAGAAGCACAAGACCTGAATTCACATCCTGGCTGTGCTACTTCCTACCTGTATGACCTTAGACGGGTAACTTAAACTCTCTGGGCCTCAGTTTCCTCAATCATAAAATATGGGAATTGGACTAAGGACCACTATGTTTTTTTCTGGTTCTGGATCTGTGACCCTGTGATATCACACTGACTGTCATCCATTCATCCATCCATTCATCCATCCATCCATCCATCCATCCATCCATCTGACTAAATTCAATCATTAACATAACCTAGAGGAAAAAGTAAGCTGCTTCAGTATTTATTTGTTGGCCTATCCTTGCTAATATCTAATTGGTTGATGTGTTCCCCGTCCCTCAGTCTTTTGCCTTCTTCTAATTATCATTACAGAAAGAAGCTATCCCTTCTAGTGAAAGCAAGGTATTGTCACTTGAAAGAAATAGCCATAGAACTGACCTGATATCAGAAATATATTGAGGTCATCTTGGGAAGTAGACAGATGTTGTCATCATAAATCCCCTTTTCTCAATTCTCCTGAAATAAGAGATAGGCAACCAAGTTGAAATCACGTGAATCGCTGTTGCAAAGCCCCCTTTGAGTAAAGATGGAATTTCTGTTTAAATCACAATTATTGATGGACATTTTTTTTATTTCTCTCTCTCCCCCAGATTCTAAGGTCAACAGGTACATTGGAACCATAGTTGTCCATATCCTCAGGTCAATTCTTAGCAGTTGGCATCACAAATAAAAATGGCAGATAGCTATATGAGGGTAGGTACCAATACTGTTTATCCATCTGTCCCCTGGAGCCTAGCACAATGCTCTGTACACTGTAAGCCCTAAAATACCTGTTTAATTGAATTTAATTACTTGCTTACATGGAGTGTAGTCATAGTCTATGGAAAAGGTTAGGTTTTAAGAATAACGTCCTAGGATTTTAATGAAAAAAGAAATTTTATTTTATAAATAAATTCATGCCATATTATCTTATTAAATTTCTTAGACCTTATTATTCATGACATGGCCTTTAAGAGCAAAATTGTGTACCTGTTACAACAGCAGTGGCTTAGGCAGAATGAGGAATATATACTTCAGTATTTAAGGGCTTCAGGTGTCATAACTCATCTATACCTTCATATACAAATTACAGTGAGGGTTGCAGGGCTCTCAAAAGTTATATAGCAGGTTCACAGTCAGTAAACGTCAGAGATGGAGTTTCAACCCTGTTCTTCCTGACTCCAAGTCTACCTCTCTATCCACCATGCTACACTGTGTCAGGGTGGGGCAGGGGAATAGGATGAGTGGTGAGCAGTACACAGGTAAATGAAATTTCCAACAAATATGAAGAAATATTGAAAAGGCTCTGTATTTTATTATGAAAGTCATTGTGTCCTAGATGACAAAGGGGAAAAATTGTAAATCCATTATCCCTAGTCATTCATTTAGACTATCTCCCTTTCTATATTAAAGTCAGTTAGATGGCACCGTGTTTAGAACACAGAGACCGGAGTCAGGAAGACCAGAATCCAAGTCTGATCTCAAACACTAGCTATGTGACCCTGAGCGAGTTACTTACACTCTATCTAGCTCTTTTTCCTCAGCTGTAAAACGGAGGTAATAAATGTACCTTCCTCCCAGAGAGGTTGTATAGATCAAATGAGGTAAAATTTTTAAAGCACTTAGCAAATGACTGGCACATAAAAGGTTCTTAACAAATGTTTGTTTTTCCTTACCCGTAATCATTTTTTAAAAATCTGAAAGATTTGTGCATGGGTATTGAATTATTGGTTTGGCAAATAAACTCAATTTGGTTTGGTTTAAGGTGGCCATGATAACATCTTTGATGCGCTTAAAAGCCAAATAATTCCATGCAGGGGGAAATTATACTCCCCAGCCACAGGTTACAATAATTACAGGAGCTAGATGTCACAGTGAATAAAGCCCTGGACCTGGAGTCGGGAATACATGAGTTCAAAACTAGCCTTGGACACTTACTAGGTATGTGACCTTGGACAAGTCACTTAACCACTGTATGTCTCAGTTTCCTCATTTGTAAAATAGGGACAATAACAGCACCTACATCCCAAGCTATTGAATCTCAAGGGAGATATTATATGTGAAGATCTACATAAATTCTAGCTGTAATTATTAGCTGTCCTGTCTCACAAACACACACTGTTTCCCATGATGGGTGAGTGATTGAAAAAATGTAAGTAACCCCAAATTTTAACGCATTCATTGGTGTCCCTTCATCTAATTTTTCCCCTTCCTAGTCTATCCTCCATTATAGCCATCAAGTGGATATCCCTAAAGCACAGGCTTGTCATGTTACTGTCATACTTAAGATCCTTCAGTGGCTCCCCATTTCCTTTAAGACAAACTATAAGCTCCCCTTTCTGTCTGTCTGAACACAATCTCTCTTTTCAGATTAATTATGCATAGAATCTTCTCCCACACCCTACTCCAGCCAAACTGGTCTACTTAACTATGATTTCCTATACATGAGAGTCTATCTCTTCTCTCTATATCTTTGCACAAACTGTTCCCCAATGCCTGGAATAATCTCCCTCCTCACTTCTGGCTACCTTCAAGACTCAGCTCAAACACTCATTCAAGACACCTTTCCTGATTCTGTTAGCTATTGGAGTGGTTCCAAAATCGCTTTGTAATTATTTTATATAAACCTAATAATTACTTATTTGTATTGCTACAATGCCTGGCACATGGTAGGTTGTTTATTGACTAACTGTCAGGGAATTTGTTATATCTTACCTGCAAGATGTAAGGTCTTAAAGGGACTACCTTATCTTTGTCCACATCTCCTCAGTACCTAGAACAGTCCTTGCCACACAGAAGATGCCTAAGAAATGTTTTTATGTAACTCATCCTCATTATTGGAGAAATAGCTTAATGGCTTCATCCTCTTATCCCCACAAAAGCACATTGAGTACTGAGGTTTTTATGTCCAAATGCAGTGGTCTTCCTTCACTAGTATTGAAAATAGGTCACATTTTCACTTGTTCAAATATCCATCCATATTTTACCTGTTCAGATATAGAATCTCACGTCAAATTTTAAGCAAGTTTGTTTTTCCTTACACTATTTGTTTCCTTACATGACTTGGATGATTGCAGTTCTTCCCTATCTTCATCTTTATATTTTGTAAATTATCTTATGTGCTAAATCATGCTTGTCTTTAAATGCCAAGTATCTCACCTTGGCAAAGAGATCTGAAAGTATCGAGCTTCTTTGTTATGGCAACTATTTCATATCAGTTGTGCTTTTCAAAGAAATCAGAATTGATATCTTTCCTTTATCCCTTGTTTTTCATAGTTTGGAGTAGAGCTGTTTTAATTTTGTACAATGTCCTTTCACTTGTATTTTTTTCTAAATTTATGTTGGTTTCAACATTTGCTTCAACACTGAGTTCATGTGGACAATGATTTGGGAGTGGTTCATCAATAACCAACCTGTCCTATCAATATTTTTTTTGAAGTTGCTCAGTGCTCACCATATATAGTTTTATTTAACCCTTTCTTGTAGAAAACTATTCATGATAAACACACTTGAGGCTTCTGAGTGGTCTACTCTTGGATACTTTTCTGGCATATCCTTCAGTATCCTCTATGCTCAATTTCCTATTAAAGACATCAAGTGTCAGTGACTTGGTATAGAGAAGGGTTCTTAGCCATTTTTTCTGGTGTGGACCCATTTGGCAGTACAGTGAAGCCTGTGGACTTGATCTCAGAATAGTGGCTTTAAAAAATGGAAGGAAATGCTAAATTTCAGTTGGAGGTCAATGAAACAAAGATGCATTTCCCCATACAATTTCGTTGAAAATCTCTTCATGAATTCTTGGATCCAAGTTTAAGAACACGTGATTGAGAGGTTCTTGTAAAGGCCTCCACAGAATCTCTTTATTCCTTCATTCTTTGCAACAGATATTACTGTATCAATTATAATTACTTTTGTGGCAATCTCTTTTTACTTACGCTCATCATCAACACTGAAGTTACAGAACAGGACCTACTTTGCCCACTCCTCAATTATCCAAGGAAAACCTGGAGACTTTCCATGAAACTGTTAACTCCTTTATGCTTTCTGGTTTCTTTCTTTGAAGGAATACCTATAGCAATTGATTTCCATTCCTTCAGTATAATAGCAGTTCATAAGTTTATGGACAACATTCTCGCATATAAAATATAGTTAAATTACTATTTAGAGAGATAAGGACCAGGTCTATGATACCACTGGTATTCCCTCTCAGATGAGAAAATGCTCTCTACCAGAACCTTCTCTGCAAAGAATATCAAGAGTTTAAGTGGTCATTCATTGCGTACATATCAGAAGCAGAACTTGAACACAGGTCGTCTTGGCTGCAAATCTAAATAAAAGATTGAGTTCATCCATTGTGAGTGATCTCCCTCTTCTCTCCAGTTCTATCCTGGGGGCCTGAAATTTCACAAAGACTTTTGGGATACTCTACAAGTTATCTCAGCAGCATCGCCCATTCTCTCCTCCTTTAATCTAGTCTCAGAGAAAGAAATGGTCCCTCTCTTTGTCAATGCTGACCCTTCTTCTAGTTTCTGTGCTACCATGCCCTGTCTAAGAGATTTTCCTTTCAGTCTCCTCTCTGTTCCTAATTTTCATTTTCTCCTTATCATCTGGTTCCTTTCCTAGTGCTTACAAACATGCCCAAACTTCAAAAAAAAAAAAAACTTCTTAGTTCATACTACCAACCATTCAAGGTATCATCTAGGGTCTTTCTTCCCTTTAAAAATCACTTTTTATTGCCTCTGTTTTCTCAGTTCCAAAATCTCTGCAATCTTGTTTCTATCACAAACATTTGATGGAAACATCTCTTTCCAATGTCTTCAGTGACCCCTTTATTAATAAATCCATTGACCTTTTCTCAGACCTCATCCTTCTTGGCATCTCTACAGCATTTGCTGCTAACCTCCTTCCCCTTTTGGGGTACATTCATATTCCCAAGTTTTTGTGATAGCACTACGTACTACCTAGATCAGCACTTCACATTCTCCTTTGCAAGATCATCCTCCATGCTATTCTGGGCTGGGCTTGATTCAAATTAACCCCTTAACAGTATAGGCTCAATATGGGAGCAAAATGAGATTCTTGTAGGTCAGTAAACAATTAACAAAAGAATGTTTACAAAGGCTTGGTAAGAGAAGGATATTGGACCAAGGTAGATATGGAGGACAAAGATGTGAATTTAGCTGAGTTCAGCTCAGTCTGTATTGCCCATTCTGATCCACCAGAGAGAGTATCTGAAACTTCTTGCGGTTGTTTCATATTCACGTGATGAGGAAATGAAGTCCTCTCAAGGAATTAAGTCTCTAGGATGGTCTCAATATCTTTCAAGGAAAAACTTGTTCAGTTTACATGGGGCAGGGATTAGGATATTGTTCCCACTGAACATGCACAACTCACTCCAACTGAGTGTGTTTCAGGATTCTGTCCTGGGCCCTCTTGTCATCTCTGTCAAGATGGATAGAGTGCTGGGCCTGAAGTCAAGAAGCCCTGAGTTCAAATTCAGCCTGAGAAATTTACTAGTTGTGTGAGCTTGCACATGTCACTTAAGCTCCATATGCCTCAGTTTCCTCATTTGCAAAATGGAGATAATAAGAACATCTACCTTCCAGAGTTGTTATGAGGATCAAATGAGAGAATATTTGTAAAGCATTTAACACAATGCCATCCACACAGTAGGCATTATATAAATACTAGCTAGCTATCATTATTTCTTCCAGGGATCTCATTAGTTTCCATGAGTTCCACTATTACTACTATGCAGATGAAGTCCATATTGAAAGCTCCCATCTCTCTCCTAAATTACAGTCTTTAATCCCTATTGGCCTGGTAGACATCTCTAGTTGGATGATGGCCCATAGGCATCTCAAACTCAGTATGTTCAAGCTGGAACTAATTTTCCTTTTCCCTAGACCCTTTCCTCTCAATTTCCCCATGAGAGAGGAGGGGAAGGAGGAAATAGCCTGTCTTCCTAAGAGGAGGAGCTAGGAATAATGAAGACTTCAGGTTAATAGATCCCCACACATCCACTCACTATCCTTACTTCAGCCAGCATTCCCATCCTACTCATGTATCTGCATTATATTCACCTGATAAGCATTTCAAAATGCAACATGTTTCCAGGTATCTCCTAAACCATTAATGAAAGCATTTCTATAGTGATCCTTAGATATGGTCCAACCACTCTAGCCAATAAACAGCTAGAATATAGCTTTGGCAAACTTCAATCAGCCTTCCAAGAAGTATTTATTGAATATCTATTCTTCATCTCTGTGCTGGATACAGGAGTCCAGGGCATTGGTGGGTCAAAGTTGCAAAAGAGGTAGACAGGTGATCCTTGCTTTCTAAGACCTTATAATATAATTGGGCGAACAAGATATGTGGACATGAAATAATTAGAAACCAAGTGAAGCCCCATATTCTCAGAATCCATCTAGTTCATATGGGACCTGAATAAAAATCTGTACAACATACCCAGAAGTGGTCACCAGCCTTTGCTTGGAGAACTCCAGCACAAGGAAGGTCTCTACCTCCTGAGGCAACCCAGTCTTCTCTGTGATCACTTCACCTTTGTAAACTCTCTCATATGTAGACCCTTTTCTCCATCTAAAAAAGCTATACTTGGTCCAGGCCCTCATCTTCCATAATCCTCCCCACATTTCCAACCTTCTTACACTTTATTCCCCTCCACAAAGCCAGCAATCCATTTGCAGCTCCTCAAAGAGAACTTTCCACCTCCTGGCTCTTGGTCCCCCATGCCTGCAATTCGCTGCCCTCTCACTACCATCCCTTTAGTTTCTCTGCCTGAAATTCCACCTCCATCAAGATTATTTTCAGCCCCCTCTTTCCAATATGCCTTTCTCTTTTACATTACCTTCCATCTACTCTGTATATATCTTATGTGGTCCTAGTTATTTACAAGTAGTCTCTTCAATTTAAATATAAACTCCTTGACGACAGAGGTGATTTTTGCCTTTCTTTGTCTCTCCAACCCTTAGCATAGTGCCTGGCATGTGGTAACCATTTGATAAATAAATACCTGTTGACAGACTGACTTGTTGACTCTACCTGAAGCCTAAATCTTCCATCTTCCACTTCTCATTACTCTTTGATCTGTTTGTTTGTTTGTTTGTTTGTTTGTTTGTTTGTTTGTTTGGGTTGGGATGGAGAAGGACAAGACAAATTTAACCCCTTTTTCATATGGTAATCCTTTAGGTGTTTATATGTTCTTCCCTGAAGATCCACAATGTACCCTAATTCTAAATTGAGTACTGGTTCTAAATGCATCAGAGTTCAGGGAAAGAAGAGTTTTATATAGGTTGATACAACTAGTGAAGAATTCATGGGAAACGAGTCCATATAGGATGAGTTAGATTTATAGGAGGAAAGAAGGTGAGGGCAGATCTTTCAGGCAGAGATAATAGCTTGAGCAAAGGCCCAGAGGGGAAACCTTGAGCATAGCGTGGCTAAAGGATTATAGGAAAGTGACCTGAGTGGAGGGGATGGTCTATGTTGGAGCAAAGCTATAACTAGCATGTGGTAAATGGGATTAAACAGTGGGCCATATTTAATCACTGTAAGTTAAACAGTGATAAAGTTCCACAACACAGAGCTGAAACTAGCAGCTGCTTGAATAAAAGGGATGAAGCATGGCTAGATATAATTGTGGTTTGAATGGACTGCCACCTCTATGTCAGCAACACTGATAGGACAGCAAGAAAAGCCAACACCCATAAGCAGTATGGAGACCCAGACGTTCTTGAATGAAAAGATGGTCCCACTGTGGTCTGGGAAGATCATATCATACATGGAGTACTCTGATCAGGTCTGGGTGCACATTTTAAGAAAGATATTGGGAAGCAGTGAACAAAAGACTGAATTATATGCTTTCTATAGGTTTATGAAACCAGAGGAGTTTATGATGGAAGTTCAAGACCACTGTAAAATGTTGTTCAGTCATTCAGTCATGTCTGACACTTTGTGACCCCATGGAAAGTAGCATGCCAGTCCCTTGTAGCCTCCACTGTCTCTTGAAGTCTGGCCAAGTTCATGCTCATTGCTTCCAAGACATCTCATTCTCAACCATGACATTTTCCTTTCACCTTCAATCTTTCCCATCATCAGGGCTGAGAGGATCACATTGTAAAATACAAAAGGGTTATCTTTAAACAGCATGAACTTTTTGGTTGACATAAATCATGTAAAGATGTAGTGGGAACTACAAAGCATTACTAGCAGTCGAAAAATGTTTCACACCTACTCAGTTCCTAGCTACACAGAAACTTACGGCTGGAAGTGCACATCAGAAGTCTTATGTAAACTAAGTCAACAACATTTATTAAGCACCTCTTATATGTTAGGCACTGTGCTAAGCACTAAGGGATACAAAAAAAGACAAAAATTATCCCCATCCTCAAGGAGCTCACAATCTAATGGGGAAAACAAAATAAATTAACTGTGTACAAACAAGATATATATATGTGTCACATATGTAAAATACGTTGTAATATATACATATAAATATATCTTATTTGTATATAGTTGATTGCATGTTGTTTTATATATACATATGTGCATATACATGTGCATGTATATACATGTATACATGTGTATTATTCATCATTCATTGTTGATGAGGACCAGTGACACCATGGGGGTGATGTCTTGACTTGTGTGTGAATTGGATTTAAATGAGATTCATGTGAGGAAAAAATGAAAATAATCAACAGAGAGTAGACACAAACGTTAAAGAGGACTGTGAAAGAATTCTTGTAAAAAGTAAAGAAAGCAGGGGCAGAAGTGAGGAGGAAGAAAAATTGCAGCCATGGAGGACAGTCAGTGAAAATGCATGGAGACTGGGGACTACAAAGAAGGAATGAGTCACTGCTAGATTTAGATTATAGAGTTGTTTATATACACATTGCATATAGTCATTCATTTAATATTGTTTCCTAATAGAATATAAGCTTCTAGAAACCACATTAAATAAATGACAATACGCAACATGTATACAAAAATATAAGATAACTTTTAGGAGAAAGACTCTAGCAGCTTGGGGGCTCAGGAGAGCTGCCTATAGTTGCAGCACTACTCTACTTGAGTAAAATTTTGAAGAAAACAATGGATTCTTAGAGATGGAAGTGAATGAATTCTGAGCATGAGGAAGAATCATTACAAAGGAAATGGAGATGGAATACCATGTATAAGGAACAAGATGGAGGTCAGTATGGCTGGAGCATAGAGTACAGTAAGAGGAGTAATGAATGATAAAGTTGGAAAGATAGATTGGGGCCAGGTTGTGGAGAAGGTCTAAAACTCTGTCTCTTTCAAGAACAGAAGAAATAATAAAAAGTGTTAGAGAGCCTTAACGAAAGTTTTATTATCCAAGAGTGGAGGAAGCAATGAAGGAGATCACTATTATGTAATACTTTATGATTACCTAGAAGAAACTGGTAAAACAGAAATGGTAAGAACTTTGTGGAGAAGAGATCACTCCAACTTAGAAGGATTCATAACAGAGAAGGAAGAGAAATAAGGACATAATCAAACATATAACTTAAATTTTCAGAACAGCTAGGAGTCGATATCCTAAAATTATACAGGAGAAATAATTCTATGAATTAAATGAAAACAATTCCAGTAAGAAGGGAAAGGAGGAGAACTGGCTTATCAATGTTTTAGAGAAAGAAGTTCTTGGCATGTTTTACAAATTTCAAATGGTACAAAGTTAGAAGATGCAGAGACTATGTTAGTTGACACAATTAAGATACAAAAAGGCTTCAACAGGTTGGCATGATGGACTAAACTTACAGAACTGAAATTTAATAGAGATAAATGTGAAGTCCTCTACTAAGACTGAAAAAAATCAATTCCACAGGAACATAATAGGAGAGTCCTGGTTGAACAAGAGGTTAACTAAAAGAGATATGGGAGTTTTAGTGGACCACAGGCTCAATATAAGTCAAAAATGTTGTTTATCAACAGAAGCAGCAACAAAAAAGATGTGATCTTGGGTTGTATTGGATCCATGGTGTCCAGCATATGGTAAGTGATAGCCTTGCTTTAATTTGCTCTGATTAACTAGATCTGAAATGTAATTAATAATAATTACAGTTATAATAGCATATCTATATATTCTACTGTCTGCCAGGCACTGCGCTAAAATTTACATACTTTGTCTTATTCGTCTTTATTGTCTTACAATAACTCTGGGAGGCAGATGCTGTTATTATTCTCATTTTACAGCTGAAGAAATTGAGGCAAATAGGTTAAGTGAATGGCCCAAAGTCATGTAGCTAGTAAGTGTCTGAAGCTGGATTTCATCAGGTTTTCCCAAGCACTCTATCCACTGTGCCACTTAGCCCCAGGAATATCATGTTCCCTTCTGAATGACACATTTTAGGAAGGGCATTGACAAGTTAGAGGCAGTCCAGAAGTAGATAACCAAGATGGTTAAGGGCCTCACACTGAGCCATTCCATATGAGCATACTTAAAGAAACTGTCTAGCCTTGGGAATAATAGTTGGGATTATATAATAGTTGTCTTCAAGTTCTCAAGAGATTACTGAATGGAATAGGGATTGGTCTAGTGTTTAGACCCAGAAAACAGAAGCAGAAGCCAAAAAGAGGCTGACTTAGGCTTAGGCTGATATAAGGAAATGAGTCATCAAAAGAAGTGGTGGAGAAGGTCCATTTCACTAAACATCTACTACTGAAGACCGAATGACTACTTATTTAGGACACTGTAAAGAGGATTTCAAATCAAGGACAGGTTAGGGCAGATGGTCTCTGAAGTTCCATCAGACTCCCATATTCTGTGAAAATTCTAGCATTGTTTCAGATAAAAACTCTTCATGGATTTGTTGGTGTTTTTGTCTTTGGATGCTTTCCATTCAGCCAATCAATAACTATTCATTAATGAACACAGGCCTTTGGACATTCTAGAATCAGCTAGGAGTCAATGACTTAGAGACTATACCTATAGTCTGAGGATTGTCAATACTGAACATGCTTTGAGATAACCTGAGACAGAACCCAATTTTTGAGATGCCTCCAAAAGGTCAGGATTATCAGGAGATAAAAGGATGGCAGAGAAGTCCCTTTCTTCTATTCCTTCTTCTATCCCTTCTATCTCTCCTCCTATCCCTGGATTGCCATGTCTGTCATTAAATTATTTCATTTTTATCCCTTCTAGATCTTAGGATTGAGGAGATTCCACATACATATATTATATATGTACATATAATATATATATATATATACAGAGTTATCGTACAGGGCTCTTATTTGTATAAATTGAAGAATCACAGAATTTTGAGATGGAAGGAACATTGGAAATCAATGGAAATGAATTGGAAATCAGCCCTACCCCCTCAGGAAACTGGAGTCCACAGAGATGAAATAACTTGCCCAAGGTCACATAGGTAGCATGTAAGAAAGAAAACTGCCCCCTGAGCACAGCTCGTAAAGATAATATAGTCAGTCCTTTCTCTCACTTCCTCCAATGCCTAGTGAGCTCAAGTCTTTGAGAAATGAAAAATAACCAGGTGTTCAGGGAGTTGTTGGGGATCCTGATGATTCCCACCGGATGTTCTACTTGTGCATGACTGGCTAGACAGATTACATTAATTACCCTGATATGAGAAACCCTTTCAGAAACACATAACTAAAAATCAGCCCCCCTGGAAGAGATCACTGGAATTCCTTTGTTATTGCATGACCTAATAGGAAAACACTAACAAAAGTGATTTGCATTTGGTTGATATTTCTTCATTTTAAGCTTTCTCTTTTCCACTTTCCAGATTCATACATTTACATCTTCCCTTTCACCTCAGAAGTCTGTCCAAATTTTTACCAATTCTTCTTAAAGGAATACAATTGCCCTTCCCTCCTTCCCCTCTTCTTTTCTCATGAGGATCCTTTCCTTTCAGCTTTTTCCTCACCTTACCTCTCTCTCTCTGTGTCTCTGTCTCTGTCTCTGTCTCTGTCTCTCTCTCTCTCTCTCTCTCTCTCTCTCTCTCTCTCTCTCTCTCTCTCTCTCTCATAATTGCTTTATTTATCTGTTCTTCCTTACCTCCCACATCCCTGTGACAAATTCATTTGAAAATAACTCTGGTGAATCACCCCAAAAAAAATTCCATTGCATTCCATTTCTATGCACCTTTCTTTCTCCAAGGGGCATGGAGAGGTTAACAGAGATACAGCCTCTTTCTGGCTAGACTGTGATAAGGGGATCAGAGGATTCTTTGGTCTGTGGCTTCAATTACCTGATGTAGTGACTCTACATTAAAAGAGACTGATTATCTACTTTGTAAATTATACAGTCTTCTCAATTCTTTGCATGCTGTCCTTTTCCCATGAATAGTAATGATAATAATAGATAGACATTTATATCACTTAAAGGCTTGCAAAAGACTACACATATCATTGTACAGATGGAGAAACAAAGTCCAAAAGAAGCTAAGTGACTTGCCCAGGGTAATATAGTTAGGAAGTATTTGAGGTAGGATTTGAACTCAGATCTTTCTGATTCCACATCTAATGCTGTCTCTACACAGTATACCATGTAGCAATACCCTCAGATGGTGGACAAAGGAAATAAAGATGAAATTCCAACCTCAGTCACCCACTTGTTACCCCAGATGACTAAGGGTGGGTAGGAGGGAATTGAAAACATCAATTTCAAGGGTCTGGGTGACTGTTGTGGTTTGTTGTTCTTTGTTATCTGTTATTATTTATCTGTGGGTTTAAAACTGACCATTCTCTCCATATTGCTCAGTTTCTCTGGATTTTCAACCAAAGCTATGGCTACCTCAGACTGAGTTGTTCTCAGAGAGGATGCTAGCTCAGCTGAGAAGCAATGCGTGTGACACAGTGGTTTCTCTTAAAGTGATTTCCTTACAGTTTGTCCTCAGCGACCTTCCTCCAAGAAAATAACTGTTCACCTTAAAGGTCTGCTAAGTGAGTAGCCAAGGCTATTTGTTCCATACTGAGGAATGGATGAGAGAAATATGCAGCTTGAGTCAAGGGATCAAGCATTAGGGATGAGTCCCCTAGCTTTAGGGTTAAAAGTCTGTGAGAAGGGGAGGCAAAGAGCACACAGAAAAGCGCTAAACATCACCAGGTCGGAATCTTCCACTTGACTTAGGGATGCTTCTCTTTGTTGATTGGTTGTTTTGGGGGGGGTGTTATTGTTTGCTAAGACTAAAACTGGTCTTCTAATCACTGCAATGCCCTGGGTAGGAATCATGTGATTTTGAGTGTTCTCCGTGCCCATCAACCTCATCCAAATGCAAAAGGTTTCTATAACCCCTGTGCTCCAGCCACAGGAAGGCATTTCTGTGGCATTCTATAAAGCAAATGTGCCTTTTGTTGCCTCCAAAATCCTCCCTGAATCAAGGACAACAAAAGAGTATCCATCAGTCACTGGGGAGTTTTGTACTAGCTGAGGAAGACGCAAGGTGGATTTTTATGCCTTAGCTTTTGTGTCCATCCTGGAACACTAACAAAGATGAGGGTGAAAACAACCTAGCCTGGCTTTCAGGATTTCTCTGAAACACTTCCCAATTTAGGCCCTGTATAGTGTGTAATTCAAAACTCCCTTCTTGATTAAAATGCTGCCAAGTTGGGCCCTGAGCTTTTAGTATATTTATAAGGAACTTACTACTTCTTTTCATATTTTTCCTTCACATTCCAGTTGTAGTTTTATCTAATTTTATTTACAAGTATCTTAAAAATGTAATGTGCTCTATGAATGCGAAAGGCAATAATTCTTAACATGGAAGAATTTCATGGTTAGGAAACAGTTTGTGATCATTCCATTCCAACCCATTGCAACTGAATTCCAGATATTTATAAGATAATATCTCTGAAGGTCTTTGGGGTCTCACCTTGTTTGTTCAGTCATTGAATTGTGTCTGACTCGCTGTCAGTTCATCTGGGGTTTTCCTTGCCAAAGATACTGGATCCATTTGCTGTTTCCTTCTCCAACTCCTTTTACAGGTGGGGAATCTGAGGCCAACAGGGTTAAGTTACTTGCCCATTAAGTATCTTAGGCCAGATTTCAACTCAGGTCTTACTGACTCCAGACCCAGTACTGTATCCACTGTGCCACCTAGCTCACCTTATTTAAGTCCCAGTAAAATCTGAGAAGCAGCTTAGCACAGTGAGCCAGACAAGTCAGGAAGAACTGGGTTTAGGACCTGCTTCTGACACAGTGACTTCGCTCACTCTGGGCAAGTCACTTATCATCTCAGTGCCACCCTTATCCCCACATGAGCAATCCTTTCAAATCATAAAATGCTAAGCAATTGGTGATCTGCACTGGTAGAATGGGTTTCCTTATTAGCAGTTCCTTATGCCAATGAAATCACAGATTCATTACCACCCCTCAACATATATATATATATATATATATATATATATATATACACACACACACACACACACACACACACACACACACACAGATACATAGATACATAAATACATACGCATAGATAATAATAGCTCACGTTTATTTAGACATTTGCAAATCATGTTTCTCTGTGAGGTAGAAATTAGCTTATTTCATATAGCACTTCAAGGTAGTACAAATAGCATGAATCTCATTTTGCAAATCAAGATGCTGTACTTCTAGAGTAGGGCCAAGATAGTGGAGAAGGGAAAGCACTCAACTGAACTCTGCTAACATTCCCTTCCAAACCACTATAAAATAATTCCAAATCAAATTTTGGAGTGGCAGAGCCAAGAATAAGTCAGAGTGAGACATTCTTTCAGCCTAAGACAACTTAGGAGGCTGGAAGAGAGATCTACGACAAGGGGGTAGAGGATGACCCAAAGCCCACATGGATGAAACATCAGTAGTAGGAAGAGATGGTGGTAACAGAAGCAACAGCAGCAGCAGTAGCTTAAGAAGCTCTCAAGCCAGAGATGGTAGAGAGACCCAGCAAATGGTCAGATAAAGATTACAGGGTACCCCTGTGCTAGCATTGGATATAGGACCTAATGCCATTTAGCAATTCTGGGTCATAGTTTAAGGGCAGAGAGGATCACTTTTGAACAACGGGGAGCAGGAGCTCTGACAGGCAGGATTGCTTTTGGTTACAAGAGATCAGGGACCCTGAGAAACAGTATTATTTCTGGTACCAAGGAATCAGGGGTCCTGAGAAGCAGCACTGATTGCAATTCCAAGGGATCAGAGGTCCTTCCTAGGTAAAGACCAGAGACTAGACCAGGAAAGCAATGACTACACCTCTCCCCAGATTATACCAGTGCTTTGAAAGCACAAAAAACATTCAAACCTCTAGAACTAGCTCTGAAAAAAAGCAGTGCAAAAAAACATAAACTTGAAACAGTTCCCCTCCCTTCCTCATGCCAGGAACAGAACCCAAACTTTAACCTAAAGTTCAAAATCAAGAAATAGAGTAGAAAATGAGTAAACAAAAAAAAAACTATCACAAAAAGCTATCATGGTGACAGGTATGATCTGGACACAAACTCAAAAGAAGATAGTGAAATCAAAACAACTACAAAGAAAAAATATGAGCTGGATACAAGCTCAAAAAGAATTCCTGGAAGAATTAAAAAAACTTTTCAGAATCAAATAAGAATTGTAGAAGAAAAATTGGATAGAGAAATTAAGGAAAAGGAAGAAAATTTGAGAATAAAAACAACAGATTGATAAAAGAGCAACACGCAAAAAAGATACTGAAGAACATAACACCTTAAAAAGATTTGATCAAATGGAAAAAGAGGTACAAAAATTCACTAATAAAAATAATCCCCTAAAAATTACAATTAGGCAAGTATAAGCTAATGACTCCATGACATATCAAAAAACAAAACAAGGTCAGAAGAATGAAAAAATAAAAGAAAATGTTAACTATCTCATAGGAAAAAACTGACCTGAAACATAGTTTTTAAGAGAGATACTTTAAGAATTACTGGAGAAAATTGAAAGCTATGATCAAAGAAACAACCTAGACATCACATTTCAAGAAACTATTGAGGAAATCTGCCCCAACATCCTATAACTAGAGGATAAATAGAAATTTAAAAAATTTCCAGTCACCACCTGGAAGAGATCCCAAAATGAAAACTCCCAGAAATATTATTGCAAAATCCCTCAATTCCCAAATCAAAGAGAAAATGCATCAAGCATTCAGAAAGAAACCATTCAAATACTGTGGATCCATAGTTAGCATCACACAAGATTTAGCTACCTTATCAGAGGATCAGAGGGCTTTGAATATGTTGTTACAGAAAACAAAAGGATTACAACCAAGATAACCCATCCAGGAAAATTTAGTACAATCCCTCAAGGGAAAAAATGGACATTTAATAAAATAGAGGTCTTTCAAGCATTTCTAATGAAAACTAGACTGGAAATTTTGACTTTCAAATACAAGACTCAAGAGAAATATAAAAAGATAAAGATGAAAGAAAAAAGTGACTCAATAACCTTTCTCTATGGGAAGATAATGCATGTAATTTCTAAGAACTTTAGAAGGATTCTATATAAAAAGACTGGGGTGAGTTGATTAGTTGGGATGGTGAAAAAAATGAATTATTGAGAAAAAGCAATGACCTGAAAGAGGGGAGAAGGAGGGGGGAAAATGAGGAAAATTTTCTCAGATAAAAGAGGCATACAAAAAAGAGCTTTTACAGTGGAGGAGGAAATGGTGCATGGGATGGGCAGCACTTGAATATCACTCACATCTGAATTGGCTCAGAGGAAAATTACTTACATATATATGCATACACACATAAGTACAGGCAAACATACATACACAACTGATCATAAATATCTATTTTATCCAACACAGAAGTAGGAGGGAAAGGGAATAAGTGAAAGGGGACAGTGAAAAACGAGACAATAGATAAAAGAGGAGAGTGTAAATAAGCAGAACAGATTTTAAAGGGAGGATATATAAGAGACAGACAGACAGAGACAGAAAAGAAAAGAAAATGGAGGGAAATGTACAGTTAGTAATCATATCTGTGAATAAATGCAATACCATTACCAGGTCTGTATCCCAAGGAGAAAGGACCTATTTGTACAAAAATTTTCATAGTAACTTTTTGTGATGGCAAAGATTGGAAATCAAGGGTTTTCTCATCACTTGAGGAATGGTTTCAGAAAAACCTGGGAAGACTTATGTGAACTAGCACAAAGTGAAGTGAGCAAAACCAGGAGAACATTGTACACAGTAACAGTAATATTCTAAGATTAGCTACTCTGATCAGGGATTCATGATGAAAAATGCCATCCACTTCCAGAGAAAAAGTGGATGCACTCTAAATGCAATTTGAAGCATCCTTTTAAAACTGTCTTTATTTGAGGGATGGGGATTTGTCTGTCTTTTCTTTTGCTATATGGGTAATATGGAATTGTGTTTTTTTGACTTTACACGTAAAATCAATATCAAATTATTTGCCTTCTCAAGGAGCAAGGAGGGCCTGGAGGGAGGGGAAAATTTGCAATTCAAATCTTTAAAAAAATGATAGTTAAAACTGTTTTTTACATGTAATTGGGAAATGTTTAAAGAAATAAATAAGAATATATTTTTAAAAATCAAGACGCTGACATTTATGGAGAGAGAGAAGGAAAATAACAAGCATTTATGAACCACTAGTTTACCAATGTGCTAAGCAACTATAGCACTGTTTTCAAACAACTATTTGGTATATAACTGCATCCAATTAACTGTTTATTTCAGTATTGGGTAGATATAACCCAATTCTGTCAGCCTAGAGTAGTGACTTCCCAAACTAAAGCCCAAAGATCTGGATTTAAATCTCTGTTCCTGTACTGACCAGCTGTGTGACTATGAACAAGTCATTCCATCCTAGAGGTGGTGGTGTAGTGGTTAAAATGCTGGACCTGGAATCAGGAAGGCCTGAGTACAAATACTCAGACACTAGCGATTTGACCTGAGGCATGTCCCTAAATCTCTCTGCCTCAGTTTCCTTATCTGTCAAATGGGAGTGATAATAGGACTTACTGCCCTGAGTTGTTATGAGGATTGCATGGCATAATGTCCTGGCATGACCAAGATGTGGTCTAAAATCTTATGATAGATTAAAAAACAATAAGCATTTTCAATCAACCATGACTAAACTCTCCTTTAAACTTGTGTGGCTTAATGAATATGTCCACAGGGGACAAAATTCTAGATTTGGGCTCAGAGGGTTTGGGTTCAAGTCCTTTATCATCTACCAGCTGTGTGGCATTAAACAAGTTACTTAATATCTCTATGTATTTGATTCCCCATCTCTAAAATGGTACTATCCTTATATGACCTCCCTCACAGAGATGCTATAAGATGCAAATGAAATTATGGATTCCAATTTTTAAAAAAACTTAAAGGGATACATGCCAGTTAAATGGTGCAGAGTGATGGAAAGCTTGAGTTAGAGTCAGAAAGACCTGAGTTTGAATCTTGCCACAAATACATACTACACATGTGACCCTGAGTAAATCACTAAACCCCTTATTTTCTCAGTTTCTTCATAAATAAAATGGGGGTAATAGCAGCTACCTCCCAGAGTTTCCCTAAGTACAAAATAAAGTAATAACTGTAAGATATTTGTAAACTTTAAAGGGTTATATAAATGCTAGATACTATTGTAAAATAACTGTCAGGAATGATGATGATAATGATAATGGTGGTGGTGGTGGTGATAATGATGATGATGACTGGGAAATTGTTCCATTCCTCATGAAGCACTGAATTTGGAGTCAATGGACCGGGTTCAAATCTTACTAATGCCATTTGACAATTTTGGAAGAAAAACAACATTTTTATAAAAATATGCTGTTTGACTAAATTATTCTGCTGCAAATTGAATAAGAAACCTTGATTCAACTCCCTCCATGCTGTTTAGATGGAATACACAAAACCCTGCTGCACTGTAGCTTCACACACTCCCACAGATGTGCCCAAGATGAAACAAAGGACTTTTCCAACCCAGCTTTCTTAAGGACAGACTGTATTCCTTTGGTTCATTCAAATGCTATGAAACACTGTGGATCATCAGTACATTCTAATTATACCTGAAGATGTTGCAGAAGCCAAATCTATACCCTAAGAAAATAAAACTGCTACCAGCAAGCAATCTTCCTTAACATATTAACAAATTTCTTTCCCTTTCACTCTGGCCACACCTTTTATTTGACTTCCCAACTTGCGGACCTTCTGGTAGCAGGTCAGCTTCTACTCTACTTCTCATGGAATCCAGTCTGAGAAATCCATTATGCTCTTGTTTGTTCTCAGCCTTGGTTCCTCATCTGCAAAAATACTTTATTAGACTGGATAACCTCAAAGAGCCTCTCCAGCTCTAACTCTGTGATACACTAAATTTAATGTCTAGGATGATGATGGGGAGAAGGACAGTATGCTATGGAAGTAGAGCTCTGGACTCAAAATCCCACTTCAGACATTTAATAGCTACGTGACCCTGGGTAAATCATTTAAAATCCCTGAATCTTCATTTCTTCATCTATTAAACAAGAGACAAGGTAGGTGGTAAAGTGGAGTAGAGCAGTGTACTTGAAATCAGGAAGACCTGAATTCAAATCTGACCTCAGACACCTACTAGTTGTATGACTCTAAATAAATTGTTTAACATTTGTTTGCCTCCTTTTCCTCATCTATAAATGGGGATGATAATAACACCCACCTCCCAGGGTTGTTGTTGCAAGGATCAAACGAGATAATAATTATAAAGTGCTTAGCACAGTCTCTGGCACATATTAAGCAGTATAGTTATTTATCATCTTTGAGGGTATTAGATTGAGTGACCTCTGAGGGAGGCCCTTACAACTTTAAATCTATGATCCATTGACATTGTCATTTTATTCATCTTGCAAAACAAATTTTTGTCATGGACTGTGGTTTTGTTTTCTCTTCTATTAGCTTAGAAAAATGAGTTAGTTCAAGTGGCATAGGGCGAGAAGGTACAGGTAAACACTTCAGACTTTGCTTAAATAGTTTGCTAATGGGCTCTGTTCTGGATCACTAGTTGCCTTACTTAACACGGATCAGTTAAAATGCATTCCCCTAAGCCATACTTACACTCTTTAAGAACTCAGGGGTGGAAAGCAACCCCTTGAGAAAGTGATTATTTTCCATTAGCTGAGTGAAAGGTCTCTTTTTGTCTCCCCTGGAAGCTACCAAGATAAGGTCAGTCCTGGGGATCTGAACGCAGCCCAAACTGGATTTGTCAATTTCCAGCCTCCTTAGGCTAGTAAAGCCATTAATGTTAAACATCCAGTAATATAATGAGAACATGGGTGTACACTGTGCGTTAAGTGGCTAAACACAAATTCAATTTAAAATGTTGTTTTTCAGTGCAAATCATGCTCATATTCAAGAAGTTTCCCAAGTTAGTAAAACAAAAAGCTTTTTATGATTAGAATTTTAGCAATAGCACTCACTATTCTCGAATGTGTCTCATCTTTCATTTGAGGACTTTGCTCCTACTTTCCTTACTATGCACCTGGAATTCACTGCCCTCCCCTCCCACCCCCTACTTTTCTCTTAAGATCCAAAGACCTAGCCCAAGTGCTACCTTTTTCCTAAATCCTGGTTTCCTTTCTCCCACACCCTACCCCCAAGAGATTCATTCCTGCTGCCATGATCATGAAAGACTACATGGCATACTAGCCTCAAAGCCAAAAAGACCTAGACACCTTTGACATATACTAACTGTGTGACTCTGGGCAAGTCACTTAACCTCTCCACATTCTAAGAAGCTCTCTAAGATTTTAAGTTACAAGAAAGGCAATAATCTTATTGGTGAGTTCCCTCTGCCAATAAAATCACATTAGCTCCCTATCCAGATGATGATATGCCCCTTCTAAAAGTTAATTAACTCTGGCTGATGAGTAAAGGGAAGGTCTCCTGTGAGTTCTCATGAACAATGGCACTATAAAACTTTCAACCCCTCAAAGTTATATCTAGAACCCTAAAAGGAATAGTAGTTAATAACTTCTATCTCTGAACTCAATCAGCCAATTCAAGCTAGAGTTGGGAAAATGCTCCCAGAGTGGTTGCTACAAATGCATTCTCAAATGTAAAAAGTTTTACCCATTGCTAGGATGGAATGAAAAATGGTTTTGGAGTCACAGGATTTGACTTCAAAAACCTATTTTTGCTACTTATTTACTGTATGACGCTGGGCAAACCTCAAAATATTAGTTTTCCCATCTATAAAATGGGGAGAGATGATAAACCCCATAGCCTATACCTCACAGAGCTGTTGTGATGTTCAACTGATGGTTGGTTGGCTGGTTGTTGTCCTTCCCTCTCAAAGAGCAACAAAATGACATCACCATGATAAAGTGAAGTTTCAGTGTGTGCAATTGTGGCTGATCAAACCAACATGACTGGGCACAGATAGTCTGTGTGAACATTTGGGGTGGTTACTTCAAATTTGCACATCCTACATTTCCTTTGTGCTGTTTCAATTCTGCTTTGCTCATAGAGCACAGCACCTTTTCTGATGTGGGCATGCCATGCTGAGTGGTTCTGTGCCAGTGTCTCCCAGGTCCCACAATCTAATCCAAGGTTCTTGAGAGAGACCTTGAGAGTGTCCCTGTGTCGCTTCTTCTGACCACTATGTGATTGCCTGCCCCATGAGGGTTCTCCATAAACTAGTCTTTTGGGAAAGTATACAGTTTTCATTCAATAACATGGCCAGACCTTTGGAGTTGCATTCTCTGAAGCATTGTTTCAATGCTTGGCAGTTTAGTTTGAACAAGGACCTCAGGTCCTTATCCTTCCAGGTGATTCTCAGAATCTTCCTAAGATAGTTCAAATGGAAGCAATTCAGTTTCCTGACATGGCACTTGTGGACTGTCTAGGTTTCACAGGCATACAGCAATGAGGTCAGCCCAATGGCTCTGTAGACATTTAGTTTGGTAGTCAGTCTAATACCTTTTCTCTCCCAAACTTTTCTTTGAAGCTTCCTAAACACTGATCTAGCTCTGGCAATGCATGCATCAACCTCATTATCAATGTGTATATCCCTGAAAAGTATACTTCCAAGCACTCCACAGCACTCAAAACTTCTCCATTTGTTATAACTGATGGTTCCACATGTGAATGGTGTGGTGGTGGCTGACAGAGCACCTGCGTTTTCTTGGTGTTGATTATTGGGTCAAAATTAGCACAGGCAGCAGGGAATTGATCCATACTTTGTTGTATCTCAGTTTCAGAGGCTGCACTGAGTGTGCAATCATCTGCAAACAGAAAATCATGCATCAACACTCCCTCCACTTTGGTCTTAGCTTGTAACCTTTTCATATTGAAGAGCTTACCATCACTACAGTGGTTGACCTTGATGCTTTGTTCATCCTCATTGACAGCATTTGACAACATGGCTGAAAACACCATGCTGAAAAGCATAGGAATAAGCACCCAGTCTTGTTTCACTGCACTGGTGACTGGGAAGGCATGAGAGCATTGTCCACTATCCAGAACCCAGGCAAGCATGCCATCATGAAATTGATGTACAAGGCTGATGAACTTCTCTGGGCAACCATATTTTGACATAATTTTCCATAAGCCCTCATAAGTAACAGTATCAAAGGCCTTGGTCAGATCTACAAATGTTGTGTACAGACCTCTATTCTGTTCCTGGCATTTCACTTGAAATTGTCAAGAAGCAAACACCATATTGACTGTTCCTTGGCCCTTTCTAAAACCACACTGGCTCTCAGGTATATGACCATCTTCCAGGTGAAGGATCAACCTATTAAGGAGGACTCTAGCAATAACTAAGAGATAGACCCCCCCCTGTGATTGTCATAGGACAATCTATTCCCTTTACCTTTATAGAGATAGACAATGGAAGCATCCTTTAACTCCTGGGGGATAACTTCCTCTTGACATATAACCTGGAATATTTCAGTCAGCTTTTGTATGAGCAACGGTCCCTCTACCTTGTAAATCTCAACTGGAATGGAATCAGTACTAGGTGCTTTGCCACATGAAAGGAAACTTATTCTTCAGTTGGAAGTTTAGCTAAGGAGGGATTGACTTCAACCTGAGGTAAATGGTCAATGTCCTCAGCATTGATTGATATGGTCTGTTGAGAACACTATGGAAGTATTCAGCCTTTCTCTCTAGGATCATGTCCTTATCACCAATCAATGTGGCTCCATCAGCACCAAGTAATTGTGATGTACTGTAGGTTTTTGATCCATAAATAGCTTTCAGGGAATCATAAAAGCACTTTGATATTGTTACTATCAGCAAAAAATTGAATTTCATCTGACTTCTTACTAAGCCAGGAATCCTGCATCTCTCTAAGCTTTGCTTGTACTTTACTTTTGGTGGAATTAAATGCTTCCTTCTTAGAGATGAATAAACTATCCTGCTGGTAAATCCTGTGGAGCTCTCACTTTTCATTTAGCTGCTTCTGGATTTCCCCATCATTTTCATCAAACCAATTTTGGTTTATGTGAGTGTTCTGACCCAGATGAGGAAATGCAGTGCTGTACATCAAATCTCTGAAAGCTCCCCCACTCCTTTTCTGCTCCACTGTTGCCAACTGTGTGTTGGCTCAACTGTTCATCCAAGTTAGCAACAAATTGTTCATGCTCAGAGAAGAACTCTAATTTGTTGACATTAACTCTTCTGGTTGTCATTTTGCCTTGGGGGCTGCACCTTTGATGAATGTGAATATTTAGCTTGGAAAGGATAAGTCTATGATCAGTCCAGCACTCTGCACCACACATTGCCTTTGTGACTCTCACATCTTGTCTGTCTCTTCTTACAATCACATAGTCTATTAGATGCCAATGTTTGCAGCAAGGGTACATCCATGAAGTTTTATTGTATTTAGGTAAATGGAAAACAGTGTTGATGATGAGAAGGTTGTGTGATGCACAAATCTTCAGCAGTAAATGACTATTGCCATTGCTGTTTCCAACTCCATTCCTCCCTAGGACTCCCTGCCAAGTCTGGTGGTTGAGGTCTACTCTAGCATTAAAGTCACCCAGAATTAGAAGCTTATCTTCTTTTGGCACATTGATGATAAGGGTCTCTAGGTCTTCATAAAATTTTTCTTTGACCTCATCAGGGTTTGTCATGGTGGGAGCATAGGCACTGATGGTGGCATGGCATTTTCCTGAGAGTGGCAATCATATTGTCATGAGATTGTAATTCATTCCTTTTGGCAGGCATACCAGCTTGCTGACTAGATCAGTTTTGATTGCAAAACCTATGCCAGCTTCACAGCACTCCTCTTCACTGCAGTCACTCCATAAAAATGTCCAACTGATATAATGGTTATAGTGCATGAAGGCCACACTATCATAGATATGCCAGTTATCCTTGTGGTTATTAATGTTATTAACATGACCTATGTCCAAGAGATGCAGCCAAGGAAATAAAATGTAAAACTATAAATGTGGGATCGATGAGTCTACAGAGCAAGAATGAGCAAAAACAAAGATGCACAGCCTAAGTAAGAGTAAAGACAAAATGTAAAAAAAAAAAAAATGAAAGCCCTTTAAAAAGGCCTGGAGGAAAGTTCCAACATAGCTGTTTTTTTTTAGAGGATCTAAGGGAAGAATATGGCATGATGGACAAAAAACAATAAGCCAATTTGGAACTATGCCCAAAAAGCTATAAAACTGGGCATACCCTTTGATGCAGCAATATCATTACTAGATCTGTATCCCAAAGAGGTTTAAAAAAAAGGAAAAGGACCTATATGTAGAAAAGGACTTAAAGCAGCTCTTTTTGTGGTGGCAACGAATTGGAAATTGTGGGGAATGCTCATCAAATGGAAAATGGCTGAACAAATCATGGCATATTAATGTAATGGAATACCACTGTGCTATAAGAAATAATGAGCAGGATGCTTTCAGAAAGTCTGCAAAGACTTTCATGAACGATGCAAAGTGAAAGTGAGCAGGACCAGGCTTAGCTGCCCTCAGCAATACAATGATCTAAGACAATTCTGAAGGACTTAGGATGAAAATAGCTATCCACCTCCAGAGAAAGAACTAATGGAGTCTGAATGCAGATCAGACTCTTTTTTACATTATTTTTCTTGGGGTTTTTATGTCTTTGGGTTGTTTGGGGGGGGCGGTTTGGAGAATTTGAAACTTCAAATTTCAAAAAATGAATGTTAAAAATTGTTTTTACATATAATTGGAAAAATAAAATGCAAAAATTTAGAAAAAAGTGACAAGCCACAGGTAGCATTTGATCTTTTGAAGTAGGGAAAGACATATAGATGAAATCAAGAATGGAAGGATTTAAATATGTTGTGGTGACCATGGACCTTCACTTATTGGTTTGGGGATTGTTTTTATATTTTACTATATATTCAAGGCATCTTTTCTTGGGAAGACAACAATGATTATAATCATTTATTAAGCAGTTGCTACATGCCTGGCATTGTGCTAAATGCTAGGAATACAAATGAAAGAAATATAACCCCTGCCCTAGGGAGGTTACATGCCAATGGGGGATGGTAATGCATAAAGGGAAGATGGGGACTAGGACTTGGAAGTAGCATGTCCTAACAGGGAAAGCAAGTTTGATCCAGAGGTTAGGGATTTGATGAAAGCCTTAGTGGAAATAGCATGGAGATGCCAGACTCAAGGAAGCAACTGTTGGGGCCCTAGATCTTATGGCTGAAAGGCTGCTATGGTCCACATCTAGATCAATGGAAGCCAAATTCTCTAAGAGGGAAGAAAGTATTTTTGCTTTAAAGGGCAGTCAACTAATGTATTTGCTCAAACAAACTTAATAAGGTCAAGGGTGAAGGAGAAAAAGATTTCATATCTAAGAACCTGAATATTGTGGGAAAGAAGCTGATGTCCTCAAGCTATCATCTTATGGTCTCCCCTTTCTGACACTGCCAGGTGATGAGAAAGACTTGTCTTCACTCACAGCCTTCACTTTCTCACCACCCTCAAGCACATGCATTCTGACCGCTAACCCCACCACTCTACTGAAACTACTCTTTAAAAGTTTACCAATCATCATTTCCCTATATGTTCCCACAGAGTCTTTCCAGTGCCAAAGGATTATAGAATCATAAATTGAGTTCTGGAAAGGACCTTAGAGGTCAATGAGGCCAACCTTTTCATTTTTTACAAATGAGAAAACTGAAGTCCAGAGGGTTGGGGCATTCCCAAGGCTACACAATGGTAGAATCAGGATTTGAACCTGGGTGCTCATTTTCACTATACTGGCTTTCCTCTCTCAGCACTCTCTGATTTCACCAGCTTCCATGAACTGAATTATCATCTCTTCACACATGACTTCCAGATCGATAGATTGAAGTCCTGACCTCTCTCTGAAACTCAAATCCTGCCTGCATCATGAACCGTAAATCTGATCTTCCCACAACTTTCCTTATTTCTGCTGAGAGCATGCCCAACCTCTCAAATTAATAACTTCCTAGTCAATGGCACTCTCTCCCTCACCCCTGTAATCCAAACAGTTGCTGTGTATTGTCTATTTTAATTTCACAACATCTTTTATGCTCACCCCTTCCTCTCAACTCTCAAAAGCATCACCCTAATCTTTATCATCTCTTTTCCGGACCAATAGAATGACCTCCTGGAGGAGCTCTGGAGGAGAAGTGAGACTAGTGACCTGCACAGCCCTTCCTCACTCAAAACAAAGTCAAGTGCAAGTCATGTCATCGTTTCTCTGATGGCATGGTCTTCTTTGGCAACAAAGGACAAGGACAATAATGGCCTTCTGTAATCTTGCTCCCTTCAGTCATTCTTCTCCCTCTACAACTGATCCTGCACCAAAGTATCAAAATCATCTTTCTAAGGGAGAGTTCCAGTCATGTTATTCCATTTCCCAAAAACTTTCAGAAGCTCCCCATTATCCTTAGAATAAATATCAAACTTTTCCAGATTGGCCTTTAAAGACCTCCAAAATTTGGTACCAGCAGAGCTTTCCAGCCTCATTTCTTATTACTCCCCTTTCTGCATGATACACTTGAGATAAATTCATGACTTTTCCAAATAAAATATTCAATTTTCCATCTCTACGCATTTGCAAGAACTTTCCCTATGACTGGAATTCATGTTGTTCTCATCTCCTCCCCTTAGAACCCTTATCCTCCTAGCTGACACAGCAACTCTAAAACATTCTCTGATTTCTCCTAGTTGGGGCTGTTTCCTCTTCACATTACTTTGTATTCACCGATCTGTATACATGTATCCCTGATTTAAATTCTGTTGGGTTTTTTTTTGCGGGGAGGAGTTGTTTGTTTTGGTTTTTGCCTTTATATCTCCAGTACCTAACCTTGTGATGGATGGTTAATTGGACCTCTGTTTCATTGGATCCCTGTTTTATTCCTGTCAGCATTAATCAAGCATTAAGCTTGGTATGATTCCACAAGGGTGGTGCTTATAAATTCTGATAATAGGCCTTAGAGCTATAAACTGCAGACTGCAATTTTACTTGCTTAATCATAAGAAACCAACTAGAGGACCTCCACCCTTATTTTTTTCTTGCTATGGTGACCAAGCCCAGCAAGATAGAGGTGACTCAATTACATAGAAAGTCTCCCAGCTGTTTTTGTTGCCCTTCTGTCCCTTGACATCCCTCTATTGCCCAATATGGGGAGATGACCATAAGCATTTGATCAGTGAGTTACCCTGATTGCCAGACTATGTTCTGCCTTTCTACTGACCCATGTAAATGTTTTGACATCGATTTATCAGCCCAGTCCATGATAGTGCTCATCAGCTTTGTAGGACCTCCTGAAAGGTCAAGATAGGTCCTTCAAGGTCAGCTCATTAGCCTATTTATCAACTAATGGGATTCTGTATTTTATGTAGACCTTCCTGGTCAAGGGCAAGGTCTATCAACCAATGAGATTCTGTATTTTTGGTTGGCTCCATCTCAACTGTCTGGGTATCAAGCACTATAAAACTAAGGTCCTGGAGGAAGGGGACATCTCAGATCATGAGAAAAATCTGACTGAGATCCACTTCATTAGAGAGAGCCATAGACTCTTTAATAAAGTGCCATCAACTCCGATCTCTGCCCCAGTGGTTTTTCTGGCAGATTGGACAGTTTTGGAATCCCTTCAACATGTATATATAATCAAGCTTGATATTTTTATCCTTAATTGAACTGAATCAAGGGACCCAAAAAGTAATGGTCTTCCTTTTAGAGGAACAAGGGAAAGGACAAAATTTCAACAGGTTCATAACCACTGAGAATAAGGTTGAAGGAGTTAACTATAAGCATCCTCCAAGCCGAGAGACTAGGTGAGTACTCACTGACATATCAAGAGTCAAGAGAGAAGGAAGGAGTTGTTACAAGGTCAGAGCTCTCATATGAAGATGAAAGAGAGTAAGTTAGGTTCTTGGCAACCTAGCAGACTTGCCAGATCAAATTTGTCTCAGCTAGAAACAGAGGGTTGGATCTGGCATCGAGCCCAGACAGAACTGGGCTGGCTAAATCCAGACAAGATGGAGAGATCAGTCAACCAATGGAAGGTAGTTCCTTGTACACTCTTGTAGGTGATAGAGGGCTAATATGTCCAATTATAAACTTTCCATTTGCTTTTTTTAACTCCATAAGTAAGTTCCCCTACACCACTTGGTAGGAAAATCTTTAAAAAAAGCCTAAAGAAGACTGTGCATTGTTTTGGGATGGGGGGGAGGGAGAGGACTATAATATTATTAGAGGAACAAGGAAAGCACATAAAGGATGTATGGTGCCTATGGGAATCCTGAAAGCAACTCCTGGGATACCTGGCCAAGGAAGCAAATGGAGGTCATGCGTATGGCTTGCCACTGACATCAAAGGCAAATGTGGTCTTTTTACCACAAATATCCCCTTGTGTCACCCTGCCCATAACAGAAATTTGGCAAGCCCAACCACTTGGTCTTGTTAAAGGGAAAGGGGAATCAAATGTCCTTATAGCACGTCCAAGTTCCCACAAGTAGTCACTGTTTGATGGACAAAGAGTCAGAGTGTGGTCCAGAAAGGTGACTATCTCAGTTCTCGGTTCTCAGCTCTGTTATGCACTGGCTTCATTTACTTCAAATTCAGACCACTCTTACTGTTCAAGTTATTTATGTCAATGAGACCCAAGGCACATATTCAGTCCCAGGAAGATCCATTTAGCTTCCTGGGGATAAAAGCATTCTAGATTCCCTGCTGATAAAGGGGTCAAGAAGTCCATTTTAATAGGCCACAGGCAGCCCATTTTGATGGTGGTGATTTGCATTGTACAATTTAGTTCCTTATCCTAACAATGTAAATCTAAAATGTGGCTAATAATGAATTCAAAGAACTTTAGAGGTAAATGGGACCTTGAAGGTCATCTGACCTAATTCCCTTTATTTTATAGGCAAGGAAACTGAAGTCTCAAGCTTCAGTTTTCTCATCTGTAAAAATGAAAGGCTGAACCAGCAGATTTGATTTAGAGTTGATTCCTTCCAACTCAAAATTGATGATGCTATATACCACTGCTTAACTTGCCCAAGATTACATAGCTAATTAGTGGATACAATTAAACTAGAACCAGATCTCCTAATTCTTAGTCTGGGGTCCTTTCCCTTCTCCTATTCTTCCCCTTCTAATATACAACCTTAGCTCCTGGTGGGGATTGGTCAACACAGCAGAAGGTCACATTATATGACTCTGGGCAATTCATTTAACCTCTTCCGTTCTCAGTTTCTTCCTCTGCAAAATGGAGCTAGCACTCTCATTGCCTGCCTCACCTTGGAGGAAAGCTCTTTGTAATCCTCCAGTCAGTACAGAAATATGAACTGTTACCCTTGCTGTTCATTCATCATGCCTGGACGTTCGTCAGTTATCGCTGATAAATTAATGTTGATTTTTTTTAAACCACTTGTTTACCCCAATCCCTGCCATTACCCACCCACCCCTCCTACCGTTCTAGTCTTTCTGCCATGCAGTCTGCAATCCAGTGACAGAGACTTCCTTGTGGTCCCTCCTCAACTCCATTTCCTGGCTTCCCTGGCTTCCTTCAAATTCCAGAGAAAAATCCCACTATCTGCAAGATGCCTTTTGGGGTCCTTAATCTTGGTGTCTTTTCTCTTAGATAACCCAAAACCTAGTGTATCTCTATGGCAGTTTGCATGTTGTTTCCCCAATTAGATTATAAGGTCCTTGAGAGCAGGGACTATGTTTTGCTTTTCTTTCCTCCCCAGTGCTTCTCACAATGCCTGGCACATAGTAGGTATTTAATGATTATTGGTTGACATTGGCCTTCTTTGTCTATTGTCCTTCTTTGTCTAAGAAGACCAAAATTACTTCACTATGTTGGAATCAAGGTACAGTGTGCCCAGCTGTGGTTGATCAGACCTCAGTGAGCTCGTTGAGCACAAATAGTCTATACAAACATCTGGAGTAGAACTCAATAAATCAGTATTGAATAAATGCTTGTTGATTGACTATTAATCATAAATCTCTTTTTTTCTGCTAGAAAAACTTATCCCAGGTTATTCTGAATAAACAAAATAATTCTTAATATTAAGTATTTATTCATCACATTTCTAAGATGTACACAGATAACCTTAAAAATGAAATCATGGAGTATCCTCCCTGAAAAGTGAATACAGTCCGCTTAGTCACTGTAAATGCACTTACTTCATTTCTTTTGAAAGCCAACAGGTATAACAGATATTTACACTGCACATAAAAGCCATTAACATGCATTGTCTCTTTTGATCATCACAACAACCCTATGAGGTAAATGCTACCATTATTATATGACAGATGAGGAAAATAAGATAGAAAAAAGTGAAAGAACATAAGGGTCACAGAACCAGTAAGAGTCTGAGGCAAGATATGAACCCAAGTCCAACACTTTATCCATACCACTAGAATTCTAGGTAAATGGTAGCTACCTCAACATGATCATGACTCTGTTGGGTAGATGGTTGTGATCTTGTTGGCTTAGTCCTAAGATCAATTATCATTTGGGATGGGGAAGGAGGGGCAGTTGGGGTTAAATGACTTGCCCAGGAACACACAGCTAGTAAGTGTCAAGTATCTGAGACCAGATTTGAACTCAGGTCCTCTTTGACTCCACACCTGGTGCTCTAAACACTTTACCACTAGCTAGCTGCCCCTAGAAAATGATTACCAAATAACCATTGCTAATACTGGGGAAATTCAGGATTTTTTGCCTTCCTATTTCCTCATTTGGAGATTAGGTAAAAGCTTAGCTCTCAGAGACTGATGATATGAAATCTTGAGTGAGACTTACCCAACTGGGAATGCTTAGATTTGATCAAAAGGTAAAGAGATTCTAATCTAGGGTAATTGTGGTTCATTGTGTTCTAGTCTGACAGGTCTGAATGGAGTCTTTGTCAAGCCAGAGTGAACAGTTACTTCCCACCACCTCTTATTAGAAGATGTCCACCTCTCATTATAATATTCATCTCTCATTAATGGTTAACTATTCATTGTTGATTGTCACCTGTTGGAAATATCCACTCTTCCAAGGACATATAAGTATCAAGAGTTCTCCTGGAAGGATCTTTGGTTTATGAGAGGTCAAATGACCATCTTTTAAATTAATTATTTGCACTCAAACTTTTCATATGCCACAGTCCACCACATGTTTCTCCTCACTTTGGGTCTTCCATCCACAGAACGGATGATGTCTTTTACTTTCACTTGGTCTTAGGATCAGTACAAATTTTCTTTCCCTGGTAGTTGGTAAGACTGGGGAAAGAGAAGATAGTGAAGATAGGTTAGTCATCTTCTCCCTTTTCAGGCCAGGGGCTTTGATCAGAAAGAGTTTCCTACAGAATTGTTCTGGGGAGGAACTGGCCAATGGTCCCTGTGAGTTAGATACCTGAGGTTCAGAGAAGTAAAAGGACTACTCACGTTATTGACCTAAAAGACTGACAGGGTTGAATTTGTAACCTAGACCTTCCAAATCCAAACTGAGTGTGACTTTCACTGCATCACACTGTCTCTCATGTTTTCAGGCCATAAGATGCGTGAGGGCAGCAACCAAACTCAATTATTTTGATATACCTGGAAGTTTTTAGAATTTTCCCCAGGAATCAAATTCATCATCTAATTGGTAATGATCCTACCTTTTTCCCAAACTGGGATAACTCAGGACACAAATCTAGATCAGTAAAGGACTTAAGAAGATGTGTAGTTCAAATGTACCCCATTATACAGTGAGAAAACTGAGATGCAAGAAGTTAAATGATATGCCCAAAGTCACGGATGTATCAAGCATGGGAAGTAGAATTGAACCCAGTTCTACTACCTCCCATGAGGGAAAATATGGCATAGTGGATATAAAGCCAGCCTGAAACAAAGGAAAGTTGTGTTCACACCTTGCTTCTGGCACATGGTGGCTCTGGGACTATGGGTAAATCATTTAATCTTTCAGTGGGCTACGTAGCCTTTGCAACTTTAAGTCTTAGAGAGTGGGTTGACCTGAATCAGTGGAGGGAGTTTCCTAGCCAAGGAGTCCCATATACAAATGATACCACAGATAAAGGTCCCTATCCTTACCCTACAGAGCCTTGCCAATAACAATTTCTCAATGAATATTTCTAGGATGAATGAATGTTAAGTCAAGTCCTAAGAATCTTTAATGCTTCGCTGTGTTAATTTAAGATATTCTATATTACTTCTCAAAGCCTAAGTTGCAACCTCTTGATCAAGTTTTGTCAAAGTGCTAACCCTCATCTAACTTTCTAGTGAATATACATATTGCCAAATTTGATGCCTATGAAGATGAAAAAAAAGGATTGATTGACAATGGGGATATTACAGGTAATCTTGAGGTACATTTCCCCAAAATAACCACGCCAAAAAATCCAAGTCATAAAACATTTCCTTACACCTGGAGGTCTCACTTAAAGTGGACAATGTGCTTAAATCCTGACCAGGATCTCTCTTCCATGAGTCTCATCCTGAGCATAGGATCACAAGGTCAAAGATTTTAAATAAGAAGGGACCTTAGAGATCAACTAATCTAACCCCCATCATTTTACAAATCAGGAAACTGAGTCCTAAATAGGGGAAGTGACTTGCTCAAAGACTTATAACTGGTAAATCCAAAAGCTCAGCAATCTTTTCCCTATTCTACGTTGATGACATTATTGGAACTCTAGTCCACCTTCTTGATTGATCTCATTACAAATGTTAATACCACATCCTTTAAACAGTTAAAGCCTGAGGAACTTTTACAGCTCACATATTTTCTCAACACTGACACTGGAGTCATAGATGATACAAACCAGTAAGGATTAATTCCTACTATCTACCTAGAAATAGACTAGCATAGTAGGGAGGCAAGGTGTTCATCAAGATAAGGGGTTCATTCCTGAGGACCCATTTCTCCTGAGGGGGGCAGCATTTCTTCATCTCACCAGAAGCTTGTGGTAGGTAGCCTTAACTCACATCACTGGATCCTCTTCAATGGTGTTTTTCTTAACTGACTAGATGGCTAGAAGCCAGCTTCTCAGACTCTCACAAAAACTCTTCTTTATGGTTTCACTTTCCTCACTTAGTTTCAAAAAAAAAAGAAAAGAAACTCTGAATTTTCTATAATTAACTCATTGAAATAAAAGGAATGACTATCACTTGAATTGATGCCAGTGGGAAAACCAATTCAGGATTGTCTCTTGAATTGATGCCAATGGGATGGCCCAATAATTAATCAAAAAACATTAGATAATTCTTATGCGCCAGGAAATGGGATGGAAACTACAGATGCAAAAACAAAAATGAAATGAAGTCCAGTTTCCAAAGAATTTGTATTCTATATAGTAGGAGGATTGATATTAAGGATAAAAACATACTTATTTCCATCACCATGACTGCTAAGGAGAAAATAGTTACTTCTGGGGCATTGTGACCCAAAGTTCAAGCATTTACCCAGGACCTGATCTCTTACTGTAAATACAGTATGCTATCCACAACACCATACTTCCTATCTACTAAATCTTAATCTCCTTGAAAGTTGGATCTGCCTAATTTCTCCTATATAGGTCCCATAGTATTTATAAAGTAGAGGCTATCACTTAGGTTCATAAAATTAGAAGTGGATAGGATCTTCTAGTCTAATCTTTTCATTTTTAAAAGATAGAAAATTTATTTCTCAGTTCTCAACATTCACTTCCACAAGAATTTGAATTCAAAATTTTCTCCTCATCTATCCCCACCTTCAACTCCAGGACAGCATGCACCCCATCCACCCTTCTTCCAGTCTGCCTTCCCTTCTATTACACCCCCGCTTCTTCCATCATCCTCCCCTCTATTTTCCTGTAGGGCAAAATAGATTTGTATACCCCATTGCTGGTACCTCTTATTTTCCAATTGCATGCTAAAGCAATTTTTAACATTCATTATTAAAGCTTTGAGTTCCATATTCTCTCCCTTCCTCCCTCCCCATCCACCTTTATTGAGAAAGCAAGCAATCCAAATAAGTCATACATGTGAAGTAATGCAAAACACTTCGGCAATAGTTATGTTGTGAAAGACTAACCACATTTCCCTCTGTCCTATCCTGCCCTCCATTTATTCCATTCTCTCCCTTGACCTGTCCTCCTACAATAATGTTTGCTTCTGATTATTTCTTTCCCCAATTTGCTGTCCCTTCTATTATCTTCCTTGTCCTATCCCCTTTCCTTCCTGCAGGGTAAAATAGATTTCTATATCCAATTGAGTGTGTGTTATTCCTTCCTTAAGCCAATCTTATGAGAGTAAGACTTATTTATTTCCTTTCATCTGCCCCCTCTTCCCTGCATTGTAAAAGCTCTTACTTGCCTCTTTTAAGTGAGATGTTTTGCTACATTCTACCTCTCCCTTTCTCTTACTCCTAGTATATTCCACTCCACAGTAAATTTTATTTTTTAGGTATTCTCCTTTCATATTCAGCTCACCCTGTGTCCTCTATGTATATATACATGTATATATGTGTGTATGAACATGCATATATGTACACATATACTCTCATGTACATACACATACCTGTACATATGTAATATACACATACCCATACCCACCTACATAAATACATATATATAGTGTATATATATATATATATATATATATATATTTATATATATTTATATGCCCACCAACTATTCTAATACTAAAAAAGTTCTCATGAGTTACAAATATTATCTTTCCGTGTTGGAATGTAAACAGTTCTATTTTAATGAGTTCCTTAAGGCTTGTATTTTCTGTTTACCTTTTCATGTTTCCCTTAATTCTTGTACTTCAAAGTCAAATTTTCTATTCAGCTCTGGTCTTTTCAACAAGAATGCTTAGAAGTCCTCTATTTCACTGAAATTCCATTTTTTCCCTGAAGTATTATACTCAGTTTTACTGGGTTGGTGATTCTTGGTTTTCATCCTATCTTCTTTGACCTCTGGAATATCATATTCCAAGCCCTTTGATCCCTTAGTGTAAATCCTGTGTTATTCTAATTGTATTTCCACAGTACTTTAATTGTTTCTTTCTGGATACTTGTAATATTTTCTCCTTGACCTGGGAACTCTGGAATTTGTCTACAGTATTCTTAGGAGTTTTCCCTTGGGGATCTCTTTTAGGAGGTGAGCATTGAATTCTTTCCATTTCTATTTTACCCTATGGTTCTAGATCATCAGGGCAGTTTTCTTTGATAATTTCTTGGAATATGATACCTAGGCACTTTGTCTGATCATGGTTTTCAAGTAGATCAATAATTTTTAAATTATATCTCCTAGATCTATTTCCCAGGTCAATTGTTTTTCCAATGATATATTTCACATTGTCTTCTATTTTTTCATTCTTTAGGTTTTGTTTTATAATTTTTTGGTTTCTCATAAAGTCATTAACTTCCATGTGCTCCATTCTAATTTTTAAGGAACCATTTTCTTCAGTGAGCTTTTGAACCTCCTTTTCCATTTGGCCAATTCTGCTTTTTAAAGGATTCTTCTTCTCACTGACTTTTTGGACTTCTTTTGCCATTTGGGTTAGACTATCTTTAAAGGTATTATTTTCTTCAGCATTTTGGGGGGGTCTCCTTTAGCAAGCTGTTGACTTGCTTTTCATAATTTTCTTGCATCACTCTCATTTCTCTTACCAATTTTTCTTTCATCTGTCTTACTTGATTTTCAAAACCTTTTTTGAGCTCTTCCACGTCCTAAGACTGTTGCATATTTTTTTTTCTGGAGGCTTTGGATGCAGAAACCTTGACCTTGCTGTCTTCCTCTGGTTGTATACTTTACTCTTTCTCATTCAATAGGATGGAAGGCAATACCTTTTCACCAAGAAAGTAGCCTTCTATAGTTTTATTTTTTCTCTTTTTTGAGCATTTCACAAGCCAATTACTTGACTTTTGGGTCCTTTGTCAAGTGGAGGGTACACTACCCTAAGCTTCAGAGGTTTTGTGCAATTGTGCTCTGAGATATCTCTATGGACTTGTAAGTTCTCAGTTCCTCCAAGGTGGCACAATCAAGCCACCACCAGTTCTCCCAAGTCAATACTCCCCCTCACCCCAGGACCACCACTCAGGACGGAGACCTAGCTCAACTTTCCAATTCCCCCAGGGCCTTTAGGCTGAGGGCTCCAAAAGTGGATGCTGCTGTAGCAGTGGCTTCCATTGCCCTGTGACTGGGGCCAGATCATGCTCCACTCCTACTCAGGTGAAAGAGCTTTCTTACTGACCTTTGAAGCTGTCTTTGGTAATTTATGGGTTGAGAAATCTGGAAACCTACAGCAACTGCCCATGACTCAGCACTCTGAAGCCTGTTCTAGTCTCTTCTGTGTCATGTATTCCATATGGGCTGAGCTCTACTCCAAGCCAGGTGCTATAGACCCTTCCTGTTGGCCTTCCAGGCTGTCTTGAACTGGAAATTTGTTGTACTCTGTCATTTTTGTGGCTTCAGCTGCTTAGAATTTCTTTGAAGTCATTTTTACAGGTATTTTAAGGGGTATGGGGGGAGAGATAAAGCATTTCCATACTTCTACTCCAGCATCTTGGATCCACCTAATCTTTTCATTTTTAAGAGAAGGAAACAGGTCCAGAAGGATTTGATGAGTTGCCTGAGATTAAACAGGTATATTTACCTATGGTATCTAAGGTACAGCTGAAAATTGGACTTAGGCTATCTGACTCCAAATATAGTACTCTTTATGCCATAAGAGAGGAGAAACATATTTTCAATGGCATAATATGAAGGAAACTAAGCAAAACGAAGTCACTATATATTCATCCTTAGAAAGGATCAAGAAGAACTTAGGTTAAAGGTCAATGGGTTTCACTTAGAAACTAAGCTTGCCCTACAGAAAGAGATTTCGGGATGTAAGAATAGCATAGTTTAAAGCAAATCTGAGAGATGCTAAGAGCTGCGTTATTCCTTTCTTGTCAGAAGCACCCACCTTTGGCCTCAAAGTGGCAAAACCAGCTACAAAAAGATTTAATTTGTGACTATGGCTAATGATGTCATAACTGATGTAATTATCATTGAGATTAAAAAGCAATTCATTTAGACCATGAGTTCTAACCTTTATCTTTGTGTGTATACATATATATATTTGTATATGTCATGGACCTCTTTAGCAGCTGGTGAAGGCAAGAGATCTCTTCTCAGAATATTTTTAAACACAATGTAAGGATTGGTATCCAAGATATGGAAACAGCTAGCAAATATGTATGGGACTAATAGTCATTCCACAATCAGTAAGTGGTTAAAAGATTTTTTTTTAAAAGTTCTCAAAAGAATTATAAACTATTCACAACTACATAGAAACTTGCCCCAAATCACTAATAATAAGTGAAATACAATTCACAACAACCCTGAGGTTTCACCTCACATCTTGCAAACTGGCAAAAATGACCCAAAAAGTCAACATCCAATGTTGAAGGGAAGTAGAAGACTAAGCACACTGATACATCCTTGGTGGAGCTGTGAAATGGTGTAAATATTCTGAAAACAATTTCAAATTATGCAAATAAAGTAACTAAAATATCCATACCTTTTGAATCATTGGCTCCATCACTGGGCTTATACCCCAAGGAAGCCATCATTAAGAAGAAAGCCCCCCTATACTCCAATATTGTAGCAACACTTTTTTGAGATAGCTAAGAATTAGAAACAAAGGAGGTTCCTCGATTGAGGAATGATGAAACAAATCACAATACATTTTATATATATATATATATATGTGTGTGTGTGTGTGTACACACATATAAATATACATATACATATGGAATAGAATTATTGTACTATTAATAAATGATCTGTGTGATGAATGCAGAGAAATATGACAAGATCTATATGAACTGATGCAGAGTAAATAAAACAAGTAAATAAGCCAACAAAAGTAAGCAGAGCCAACTACAATAATGTAAATAGGAAGAACTATACACAAAAAATTGAAAGTAAATGCAACAAAATTATAAAAGAACAAGTAGGAGTCAAATGAAGAGAAATAAGAAGATACCTCCCCAATCTACTCCTTCCTGGAAATGGGAAGTTCACAGATGTAAATCAGTGCACATATTTTTGGACTCTGTCAATGGATAGATCAGTTATATTGATTTTCTTTTCCTCTCTAAAATAAATATTATTTGTCATATGGGATGGCTCTCTGAGAGGGGCATGGGAATAAATATGTTATCTATATTAACTAGCTACTTGGGATAATTATGATAATATAAGAAACAGAAAATAAAAATAAAAACTTTGAAAAATAAAAAAATCATAACTGAAGGAAATGTTAAATTTCAGTTAGAGGTTAGTAGAAATAAATGTCATTTTCCCCCATCCAATTTCATGGACCCGCTGAAATCTATCCATGAATACCTTGGAAGAACTGTGGAACCATGTGGCATGGTTGAATAGACTCTATTTTTGATGAGCCAAACAAAATATTCACCTTCCCTCTTATTCATCTTTCAACTCTCCCCTTTTCAGAACTCTTCATGTCCCTTCTAAATATTCTCTTTCATACTGTCTAATAATTATTTTGAAATTGGACTCTTATGAAAAGAAAAGAAAAACTGACCTTTCCCTCTGTTTTATTTTAGATGAATCTTCGTTTCTTGTTTTCCCCAAGTCCTGCTCCTCCTGAGGCCCTCATACAAGACTTTTCTCTTGAAGGACCCCAGGCTTTTCACCTCTGTTAACCTACATAAATATCATAGTCTCCCTGGGAGACAGCCATTGTCTCCCCCATTTTAGAGTTCAGAAAACTGAGGTTCAAAAAAATGCTGATAGTGATACAGGAATTGAACAGTGGGACCGCATGGACTCAACCTGTTTAGCAAGGTGTTTTACAAATTATCTCATATTATCTACACCACAGCCCGAGGAAATAGGTGCTAATAAAGACTGAGAAATGAGCATTACTTCCTACCTTCCTGGAATCCCATAGAAAAACTCAGATCTGGACATCAACTAGGTAACATTTTTTTCTCTGTGTTAAAATTCATTCCAGAGCTGCCACTGATCCCATAATAGTTGCTGAACACAGGATATTGTCCAGACTCCCAGCTCTATTGTTACTGAGAATAGAATGCACTTCTGTCTTGGGATAAGAGAAACCAAATGCAATACATGCCAACCACTCTGAAGCAGAAGATTGTGAGGTATAGATGCATGTCTATAGAACCCTCACATGCCTGTCTCCATGTGCAATTGTATTTTTAGAAATCTATGCATTAGAATGTAAAGGATCAACATGTTTAACAGAACTCAACATTAGTGCAAGCATTTAAAGGATTCCCAGAGTCTGTCTATTCATTATGCCATTTCAGCACTTTAAAAGGGCCATATTTCCATCTGCATGAGAACTCCTTCCTTAGATGCAAATCACAAGTCTTACAGATGGAGAGACATTAGGGAATGTGACCCCAGAATTCTTATCACCTAACAATCAAACATTCAGTGAGCATTAGGGTGATGCCATGGCAAGAGCTCAAGACATGGTGTCAGAAGAGACCTAGGTTCCTTCAGGACAATGACTATGTCTTCCACCTCTCTGCATCCCTAGAGTCCAGTGTAAAACTGCACATAGTAAGAACTTAATAAATGTTTATCTAGGTGAATTGAACTCATATTCTCTCTGATATGGAACGACAGGCAAATCACTCAACCTATCTGAACTCATAAGCTGACTTCTAAAGATAGACATATCAATGTCTAAATATAATACCTTCCAGGGGATTGTTAAGAGGATCAAATGAAATGATGTATGGAAATAACTTTGTAAAACTTGAAACATTACGATGATGTCAGCTATTACTATCAGCCATTATTATCATTGATCCAGCTTTGGACTTTTACATGGCAGACACATGAACTCCTACTTACAGAATTACCAGCTCAGTAAGACTTGACAAAATTTCAGCATCCTTTATATAGCCTTCAAGTTCTGAGAGTTACCCATACATACAGTGAAGCATCAGCACCAGACCTTACTGGCAGATTTATCATTGTTATTTATGATAATAATAGCAAGCAGAAGTAAAAGAATCAAGAGGAGAGGAATAGGAAAAATAATCTCTCCTTTGAAAAATTCAGTTATTTACATGTTTCCAGGATGCCCATTAGGAGTTTAATAATAATTACAGCAATAATAGAATTAATATAGTCTGAGAATTTCAAAGTGATTCAGTTATATTATCTCATTATATCCTCCCAACTACCTTGGGAGATATGTGACATTATTATCCCCATTTTAAAGATGGGAAAACAGACATATGGAAGTTTAAGTGACTTTCCCACTCACACTGCTAATAAGGGAGGCAAGCTTTGAAGTCACATGTTCCTGACCCTAAGTCCCACATTCATCTTGCTCTCTAGGGAAGGAACTTGAAATTAGTTTTCCAAGAGTAAAGATGAATTGAAAGCAATGCCTATGCTCTCTGGCTTAGCCTCCTCCTTTGTACTGACATCCGTAAGAAGTGACGTGTTGAAAGTTCCTTAATGACTCTTTCCATTGTGGGGTTATCATTCCCATTTCCTAAACTGGGGACCTGAGATATTATACCTAAGTGCCTTCTGGTAAATGATTCATTCCTAGTCTGGCCATAGTTAGATGAGATTACAGTTTTCCTGCCTCCCAACTCCTCACTTTCTTAATCCCATCCCACTCCAAATTGTAGCAATTAATCCTCTAGCTTTCCTTCCCCAGTATATGCAATGAGGCCAGAGAAATAGAAAAGGGTTAATAGGAGCATCATGGCTTCCCTTAGGCTGAGAATATTTGGAGGAAAGAATGGAAAGTGAAGACATCTTGGAGATTTTATGTCCTGACAATCTTCAATATCACAATGTGGGATTTTTCAAGGTTAGAAGAAAAGATGTTAGGAGTTACTAATTAATCTTAGCAGGAGTTACTAATTAATAATTTTTAAAATTTCTTTTCAGTTGCTCATATCCTCTGACCATACACCTACATTGTTAGTGGTTTCTGTATATATAAAATAAATGTGTGTTTAAAAAAGGCTGCAGCTCTATCATCTCTAGACTCTTAAAGAATGCCAAAACCACAGTCTGAACAGAGATGCCAGTATCAATGATGAGGGCAGCACTACCTAGTACCCATCTGATAAGAGAGGGTAGAACCAAACTGGTGGGTAGTGAGTGGGTAATAGAAACAGGATGTATGGTTATTCTACTTCAGAAGGCAGACCTCACTAGCAGAACTAAAAATATGATCCCAGTGTGATAAAGAATTTTTGCAAATTTCACAAGGTATCATCAGGTTTTTGAAAAGGGTTCAGGATCCCATGCTCCCTATTTGCCATTGATGACATAGCACAGAAACTTCCAAGAAAGAGAGAAGAAAGTAGGTATGCGAGCTTCTTGGATTCTGTGAAACTATGATCTATGGAGGTTAAGTGACTTGACACAGACACATAACTAGTTAGCAGCAAAGGTAAGATTCTGATTAAGATTCTGATTTTCTTTCATTTGAGTCCAATGAATTCTATAATGGGAAGATCTCTGGACTTGAACTTAGGGAATTTGACTTTGAATTCCATTTTTGATACTTCTTAGACATAAAATGACAAAGTAAATCATTTAATCTCCCTCACTTTCCTCATCTGTAAAAAGGGGATGATAAAAATTCATATTCATATACAGCCTCTCCTAGTATGTTATCATGGTTTAGTAAATAGAGAACTAAATGGAAAGCCATGAAAAATTGAATTCAACTCCCATCTCTGATATATGCTGGCCATGTGACTCTGATCTCTCAGTTCTCTAGGTAAATTTCTACGACTAAGTTTCAAAGAAGATGCAGACCTTCACTGGTAGGAGTTTCCTCTCCTAAAAGTACCTTGTGCCATTGAAATCATAGGTCCAGTCCCAAACCTCTCCCCTTCCTTCTTCTCTCCAAAAGAAGGTAAATTTTGATGACCAGAAGCTGCCCAGTTAATCTGGGGTTTACTGGTTAGATTTCTTTCTTTCCTTTTTCCTTCCTTCCTTCCTTTCTTTTTTATTTCTTTCTTTTCTTCTCTTTCTTCTTTTTCTTTCCTCCTTCCTTCTTCCCTTCCTTCTCTTTCTTTCTCTTTCTTTCTTTCTTTCTTTCTTTCTTTCTTTTCTAAACCTTATACCCAGGGCACTCTGAAGCCCATAGATTGAACAGCAATGGGTCCCTGCCCAGGCTCCACTCAATGGCTGTTTTTGGACCCTCCTGGCTTAGAGTGAATGTCAGTAATATCTGTTTCTCTTTGAAACAACAACTCTGAGAGTCCTGAGGGTCTTGACCCCCTCCTCTAAGTTTGATTTATTTATGTACTTTTCTTTTCTATTTAAGGGGATCATCCCCTGACTACTTCTTAAAGAGGCCTACTCACTGAATTGGCATTACTTCACTTTAAGTGAGTACCTAAAAAGAACTTAGTCTAAAATGCCAAGGTCTCCCATTGCAGCCTGGGCCATCTCCAGTCATCCTGATGAATATCTAGTCACTATCCAGATAACTCAGAAGAAGAAAGTGAGGCTGGTGACCTGCACAGCCCTCCCTCACTCAAAACAAAGTCAGGTGCAAGTCATGTCATCATTTCTCTGATGTCGTGGTCCTCTTTGAAAATGAAGGAGAAACACAATAGCAACAAGTTTCCAAAAGGTTTTCCTCACAACTCCCTCCTAGGTACATAGGACAGAACTAAATATCCCATGTGTGTACCCTACCCCATGATCTCATGAGGTAAGTGCATAAAGCTAAAAGTTTTACATAAGTGTGATTATTATTAATCCCAAACAATGAGAAAACTGAGGCTCAAGAGAGACTTGGCATGGGATCGTTGGATTTAGAGAACTGGTTAGTACCTCAGGGATCATTTGCCACCAAGCTCTCATTTTTCAAACATAGAAAAGAAACCCAAGAGATTTCTCAAGATTACCTAGGAATTAACAGAGCTAGAATTCAAACAAGTATCTTCTCATGTCACTTCTGATGCACTTCTGCCATATTACTTCTCACTGTATCTCGTAAGTCACTAAGATTTTAGATTTAGATCTTGGAACTACAGAAATCATATAATGAAAGAATTCTTTTAACATGCCAGACAAGTGGCCCATTCGGCCTTTGCTTAAAGACTCCCAAAGAAGGAAAACACACTACCTCCGGAGCCAATCCATTCTACTTCAGGATTGCTCCAACTGATATTATTGCAATATTATTGTATTATATAATTTACAATATAATTATAATATTACAATAACTGTTGTTATTGTTTCCTTCAACATCAGGACTAAATGTTTCTATTTGCAACTTCAACCTACAGCTACTAATTTTACCATTTGTGGCTAAAAAAGAAGTTAAATCCTTATTCTTACCTGATAGTCCTTCACATACCCCAGCTAAAGCAGTCTCTACTTTGTTAAAATCAGCACCAGGTCCTTTAAATAATGCTCTTGTGTTATAGAGTCCAGACCCTTCACCATCTTAGTTGCTGTCTTTAGGATGTAGATAGATAGATAGATAGATAGATAGATAGATAGATAGATAGATAGATTGGTAGATAGATAGATAGATAGATAGATAGATAGATAGATAAATAGATAGGTAGATAGATAGATAGATAGATAGATAGATAGATAGATAGATAGATATATAGATAGATAGATGATAGATAGATAGATAGATAGATAGATAGATAGATAGATAGATAGATAGATAAATAGATAGGTAGATAGATAGATAGATAGATAGATAGATAGATAGATAGAGAGATAGAGAGATAGATAGAGAGATAGATAGATAGATAGACATTTCCAGTTCTGGGATCCAAGATGGTAGAGTGATTGGTAATTACTATCTCCCTTCCCTTGTTGACCTTAACAAGCCCAGAGAATATCTCTGTAGGAAAAACCCTGAAACAGAGGGAGCATCAGAAGGGGTAAACAGACTCTCAGTCAGTGAGGCTAGAAAGATTGCTAAAGGAGGGTCCCTCTTGCTGTGGCCAAAGTTAACCAGTGCAGGTTCAGAGCTGTCCTAGACAGCCTGCTTCAACAAACTAGGAGAAGATCCTGAACCCCAGGGAGTGAGGCCAACAACTGCCAACACCAAGACCCCAGGCATGCCTCAGCACCCCAGTGGAATCGGGAAGACACTAGGGCAGACATCTGAGCTTGCTATGCTCTAACTCAGCAGAAGAGCCTCCGGAATCCAGACCATCCCACCCCCACACTTAATGAGCTAGCTCCAGGGTAACCGCGGGGAAAGCCCAAAAAGACCTCACCTGACCTTTGCTTTCAAACACCAGACAGCTCAGCTCCAGGTAAACTGCATCATTTTAGTTTCTAACTGAAAGAACCGGAGGCCACAATACACAAAGCCTCAAGTTTTAGGAACAAGAACTGTGGGACAGAGCTCCCTGTGCCACAGATGCAGAGATCTATTTTAAAAGCCAGGAAAGGGGTTATTATTATCAGTAAGAAGCAAAGCAGAAAAGACCATAGAATCTTTCTATGGGGACAAGGACCAAAACACAAATACCAAAGAGATCAGCATTGAGACTGTACTCCCATGTGAAACTTCAGAAACGAATATGAAGTGGTCTGAAGCACAAAAGGTCTTCTTGGAAGAGCTCTAAAAGGATTTTAAAACCCAAATTAGAGAAATAGAAGAAAAACTGACCATTGATTTTTAAAATATGAAAAAAGAATTCACTGAATAGAACAACTCCTTAAAAAGGAAAATTGGACAAATGGAAAAGGGCATACAAAACCTAAGTGGTGAAAATAACTCCTTAAAAGGAACAATTTTAGAGATGGAAAAAGAGATGCAAAAGTTAACTGAAGAAAACAATTTGATAGATAGATAAACATCGTTCCTTTAATACAATACCCAGAAATGAATACAGTACTCCAAGTGTATTCCAAAGAGAACAGACCACAGTGGGAATATCACCAAATCTTTTTCAGAGTATCTGTCTAGCTACCATCTCAAGTCTGGTGCCAACCCCTCCATGAAAAATTTTCTGATTCCCCCAAGCCACATGCCCATTGGAATATAATCTAACCCTCCCCAGGTTACTCTCAGGGATTTAGAGATCCCCTCTGCACTTTCTACATTAAAGAGTACCTATTTGAATATATGTCCCAATGTTCTTCAGTTACATCCAATTTTTCATGACTCCATTTGGGTTTTTTGGCAAAGATACTGGAGTAGTTTGCCCTTTCCTTCTCTGGATCATTTTACAGATGAGGAACTGAGGCAAACAGGGTTTGATGATTTGCCCAGGATCACACAGCTAGTAAGTGTGTGAGTCCAGATTGGAACTGAGGAAGATAAGTCTCCTTGACTCCAGCACTTTATCCACTATGCCATATAGTGGCCCATATATTCAGATGAGAGAGAGAGAGAGAGAGAGAGAGAGACATTCAATAAACATCTGTTATGATGTGTCATGCACTGTGCTAAGTGCTAAAGATACAAAAAAGGCAGTCCCTGCCCTCAAAGTGTTTGTAATCTGATGTAATGTTTATAATCTAGTGTAAGAGTAAGTGAAGTGGAATTTTTGTTGTTTTCTTTTTGGAGTTTGGTTTCCCTGGCTCATTGAAAATATCTAAAGATTCAATCTCCTTTAAATTCTGGTAGTTCAGAGCTGTGCTGAGTCATGTGGGTTGTGATGCCTTCTGGCTTTGAGCCTATTAGTTGAAAACTATATATACTGGGAGATTGGTATTTTGCTTTGGAGGTTTTGCTTATGAGAAGGACCTTTTGATTCTCTGAATGGGACTCTGAGTAGTCCTTTGTTCAGAGCCCTCCCCCCACTACTCAGACGTTGTTAGTGTTCCCCTATCCAGTGCTGTATATAGGTGGTTGTGCTACTTTGTCAGATAATCAGAGCTCTGTCTGTTGATCTTTGTGCTAATTTCTCTGCTTATATTTTCTCTATTCATATTTTTTCCACATTCAGTGTTAACCTTTCCTCTGAACTAGTGAATGACTTATATATATTTAATTACAGAAGGATTTTTAACCCCTTTGATTCTGTCTTTCCTTTATAAAGCTAGGTTATGAAGGACTTCAAATGCCAAGCAGAGAATTTTGTATTTTTTCATGGAGACACTAGGAAACCACTGAGTAGGGGGATAGAATTATCAGACTCATGTTTTAGGAAAATCATTAGTGGATGAATGGAGAATGGATTGAAGTAGGGAGAGACTTGAGGCAACCAAATTCACCAGCAGGCTCTTGGAGTAATTGAGGCATGAAGTAATGAAGACTTGCACTAAAGTGGTGGCAGCATCAGAGAAAAGGGGCATATTCCAGACATGCTGCAAATAGATACAGATATAGATAGATATTTAGAGAGAGAGAGAACTATATCTATATAGACATACATATGTATTAGATGTGTTAAATGTATTTTGAGTGTATATACATGCATATACATACATGCATACATTTATATCATCCTTATCCTCATTCTTTTAGATTACAATCTGCTAGAGAGGAGGAATGCATCTCTAGCGTTGACCACATTGTGGTATATTACCTAGCATAATAAATTGTAGTCAAGGAGACTTAGGTCTGAATGGCACATCTGACATTTTGTAGTTCTCTGACCTTGGTCAAGTCATTTTTTAAGCCTTAGGCTGCTCACCTGAAAATGATGGTGGTTAATGCTCTACTAGAGGAGTTCTGTGCCCTAAACCTATCTGGTAGTCTAGAGAAGTCTATGAAACCTTTCTCAGAAGGAAATACTCAATTTCAAATATAGGTCAGTGAAAAGTAAAATGTCATTTTGTTTCCCACCCAAATTCACAGACCCACTGAAATCTATCTACTACCTTATGAAACTCTTTGGAGTCTAGAGTTATTGTATGACTTGTAATAAAGGACTAAAAATTCACATTTAAGTGCCATCTAAAGTAGGCTATTATCAAATAAAAGACACTTAATAAACATATATTACATTGATTTGTGTCTCCATGTCCAGTCACTTTGAATACCTTATTGATATATCAAGAGCTCTAGTTGAGAATAGCAAAATAAACATGAAGCTTCAAAATATCTTTGTATAGGTATATACACTAATCAATTCACCCTAGATGAACTTTGCCCAAGATATCAGCATTGGCACACATTAAATAAATGTGCACACATACCTATAAGCACATCTAGACATATGTGCCCACAGCATTTGATCCTCTTTGAAAGTCAATGCTGCTCATGTTGACTTGTTTATGGAATGGAAGACTAGAATCAGTTCTTGAGAAGGGATCATTTTTCCTTGAGGTAAGGGAAGAAAGAGAAGCAAGAAAACTAGAAACAAAAGGAAAAAAAACATGTCTTTCCCTTCTTCTTATACAGACAGCTATGAGCCTTGTGGTTCATTTGAAAATCATTTCATTACTCTTTCTCTAACATACTCCCAGTGCCATGCCCTGGATCTTTTTTTCCTACACACTTATTAAAGTAATGATGCTAATATACAGGAGGCTCTGTGGGGTATTGAATAGAAGGCAAGCATTAAATTTAAGAAGTCCTAGACTTTAGCCCCATCAATGACAAATGCTAGCAGTTCATATCAATTTATATTCCTTTTTATTGAGGGGATCATTATCCTAGATGGTTTTTCAGGTCCTTCCCAAATATGAAAACCATAATCGCAAATCAAATAAGCAAAATACACCCCCAAGTCTCTATAATATCTATTCTTATCTAAAATCTCAATTGGAAAAAGAAAAGAAAGGAAGAATCCTGAGAACTATAGCCCAGCTTTCAGACCACAGAAAGTAGAAGGGAAAATTCTCCTCCTTTAGCTGTTGAGCCTTATTCAGAGTTTCCAGCTCAGTAGGAGACCACCAATTGTTCAGAACAAGCCTGATATTGGGTAACTAAATCTAGAAACAACATGGATTCCCATTAATTGAGTAGTGACTGATTGGGAAAATCGCTGTGACATGTAAAGATGCTAGAAAATTATTATTCCATGAAATGAACATAAGGAATTCAATGAAACATAGGAAGACTTGTATAAACTGATACAGAATGAAGTAAGCAGAACTAAGGAAACAATAAACTCAACCATTGTGATAAAAATAACCAACCTTGATCATCAAAGAAGAGAGAATAAAGTATTCCTTTGTCCTTTCAGAATAAAGGGAGAGAACCAAGGGTGCAGAATGTTATATGCATTGTCAGAAGCACTCATTATGATAGTTGCTTCTGTTTTACTTTATATTTATTGCAATGAACAACTCATAAGATGGGCAAAAAGCTTTGTGATGGTAATGAGTTATGGCTAGTAAAAACTATAGAAATTAGAAAAATTATATGAATAAAACTTAATCTTAAAAAATAAAAATTAAAAAATAAAAAATAAAATAAAGTAAAAAATAAACATGCCTATTACTATGAAAAAAACAGCAAGTGACTATACATCTCAAAGTAATAATATGGCATCTTTTAATACTTATAGAAGTTCCAATGATATCAAGTGGTTTTTATGGTTTCATTATTCATATAGTCTATTATACCCATTGTTTTCCTAATATTGAACTAACCTTACATCCCTGGTATATATTCTACTTGGTAATAAGGTATATTCTTTATGATATGTTGCTATACTTTGCTAACACTGTATTTTAAAATGTTTGCATCTATATTCATTAAGAGTATTAAGCTATAATATTCTTTCTCTGATATGTCTCTCCTTGGTTTAGGTCTCAAAATCATATTTAAATGATAAAAAGAATTTGATAGAAAAATTTTCTTTTCCCATACTTGTAAACAGTTTATATAATATTGAAATAAATAGCTTTCAAATAATGGAATTTACTTGTAAATCTTGTCAGGTTCCTTGAAGATAAGGATCAGTCAGACTATTTTAACAGTAAAGATGCAGCATACTTTGGTGATAGTTAATTACATTGCAATAATTAGCTTCTTATCTTTAAAAAAATCTATAATCGTAGATTCATGCAAGTGTGGGGTCTTAAAGATAATCCGAATGAATCCCCTTTATAGAAGTGAGGAAATTGAGACTCTGAGCCTCATTTTCCCCCTCTATAAAATGAGAGATAGGACTAGATGACTAATGTTCTTTCCAGCGACAAATCTATGATCCTGTGTAGCATAAATTAACTTATTGGAGGTCATACACCTAGGGCGTGATTGACTTTGCACCTGTTTTCTCCTTCCTGCATGAAGCTTGGATCTTGTCCATGAGCTGCTCTAACCTGATGGATGAATTTTGCCTTTTCTCACCTCAAACCAGGCATCTAGGTCTCTTCTAGGCTACCTCCACAAAATGAGCCTATCCTTAGCCAACCCCTTTTTTTAACTCCCTTTTGTATCTTTTTCTCCCATCAGAGTGGCAAAGACCTCCTTACTACTTGTCAATGTCTCTTCAGTCTCTTCAGGGTCTTGCATACAGTGAATATTTAATAAACTTGCCTTCTCTCCTGTTACATAGCTACCCTGAACTAGAACCAGCTCTCCTGACTATTAGTTTAATGTTCTTTCCCTTCTTACTCTTTCACTTCCAATGTGTAGCCATAGATATTAGCTGGAATTTGTTCATATGCATATGGACTAGATCTATAGATGATGCTGTGGAGCCCTGAGTATCTTGCTAAACCTCACTTATTCCATTTTCTCATCTGGAAAATAGTCCTTGCATTGCCTACTTCATAAAAGAGGGATAAGGAAAACTCATTGTAACCCTTAAAGCAGTTCAGAAATGGGAGCTGATAGCATTGTTTCTCATTGATCATATTATGAAACTGACTTGTGATGTAATAAACAGTAGTCTCCATTTTTTTCTGCCACTGGTTTAACCATTTCCCTGCTTTCTCTTAAAAATAAACCCATTTTGTTCTGACAGTATAAATTTGTCCAGGTTATCCTGAATAAACAAAAGGTTGCTCTGAATAATAAATGTTTTCTAACCACAGTTCTAATATGAACATCAATAACCTGAAAAATCTTTAGACTCATAGAAAGATAAATACAATCTGATCAGTTTGCATGAATACAGACACTTTATTTCCTTTGCAGGCCAGCAGGAGATACAAAGTGCTAGTAAGAATCACTGATTTTTTTATAGTATTTTTGAGTTTGCAAAGCACTTATTGTACATTATCTCTTTTAGTTTTCATAGTAATCCTACAAGGCAATTCCTACAGGTATTATTCCTATTTGATAGATAAGAAAGCAGAAGCTTATTAAAGTTAAGTGACTTGACCAGGGTGACACAGGAGGATTCTGAGTCAGGATTTGAATTCAGGTCTTTCTCATTCCAAGTCAATCACTCTTGAATTCAGGGGTGGGAAACCTGCAGGCTCCAGGCTGCATGTGGCCTTCTAAGTCCCTGGGTACACCCTTTTGACTGAGTCCAAATTTTACAGAACAAATCTTTTTATTAAAGGGATTTGTTCGATGAAGTTTGGATTCAGTCAAAGAGCCTCACTTGAGGACCTAGAGGGCCACGTGTGTCCCCAAGATAGCAGATTCCCTACCCCTGCTATCCAATCCATCACACACCTAGGAAAATTTTGTCAACTCAGACTCCGTAATGGCCTTGTTAGTAGGTAGTTGTGAGGCTGTTGACCTAGTTGTTTTCCTCATGGTGTTTCTGTTGTCCACAGAATTCATGACATGCTTTACCCAACGGGCCTCAGGATCAGCACAGATTTTGAATCCCCTGCGGGTGATGAAACTAAAATTGAAGGAAAAAATAGAAATTGTTAGTTTTCTTGTCCTTCTATCAGGCCAAGAGCTCAGCTCAGAATGGACACAAGTTGCTTATCGTGGATTACCTTTGAGAAAAATGGACGACCCATCCCTAGGAGGGGTGGGGCACCTGAGGTTCAGAGATGTGAAGGGACTTGCTCATCTTGTTGAGTTTAATGGGAGGCAGAGTTGGATGATGAACAAACCTAAATCTTCTAACTCCAAGATCAATATGCCTTCCACTGTACCACACTGCCTCTCATGGGGCAGGCCATAAGATGTGTGAAGACGGACCAAGTTGATAGATAAATATATATATATATATATATATATATATGTTTATATGTATTACACACATAATATCTATTACATATATGTAATGTGTACATATTTACCATTATATGATTTACCCATAATAGGTTCTTAATAAATATTTATAGAATGGGTAAATAGTAAAGTGTTAAGAATCATGAATGAGTCTACCTAACAATCTTTGCCTTACTTCTCCACGTCTATAAGGATTTACACCTCATTCTTTGGTGAAGGGGAAGTTCCTTTATCTAACTCTCAATCCAGTTAATATAAATATTAGAGATGTCTATTGGCCAATAGATGCCTTGGAACACAAGAAAAGAATTGTTTGGCAGAAAGTACATTAAAGATGATATCAATGTACAGTATCTCACCATAGCTCTACCAGCATCCAAAGGCTTCACATAAAAAGGGCCATGTATTTGAATTGTGATGTGGGACTCCCATTCATGATTCCATTCTTCATCTGATTCATGGGGTCACTGGTTTGAAATGTGAGGTAGCTTAAAGATCAGCTAGCCAAACCCTCATCATTTTATAAATCAGAAAACTAAAGACCATTTACTCAAGGCCTCACATATGGTAATTTGCAGAACTGGGAACTGAACTCAGATGGTCAGGCTGAAAGTCCAGCAACCATTTCCTCAAACTATATTGTAACTTTATAAATTGTAATGAGCATTTTCCTAGCTGAGTCGATTGGAGAATTTAGTAGAATATTCTACCAGACAACAAACCTGAGAATCTCTTAAAGTTTTAATAGTTTTTCAACTCTCTATAGTGGGGACAGAGTTAGTTAACATAAACCAATAAGAACAAATTCCCACTATGCACCTGGAGGGAGATTGATTTAAAAGTTGGGAGAAAGGACCCATTCAAAATAAGACAGTATTTCTGAAGGTCATTTCTTATAAAAAAGAGGCAATTTTGATCTCTCTAGAAGCTGGGGCTTATATAAACTCACATCACTGCTCTCATAGGGCCCTCTTCAATGGCGTAGCTCTTTACCCTCTTGCTTTGTAGAGGCTGGCTCCAGCTCACACAGAAACTCTTTTTTATGATTTCAGTTCCTACACCTAGAAAAAAGGATTTTTTTAGAAAAAGGAAAAAAAATCGTATCTCCTATAATTAGCTCATTAAGTGAAAAGGAAATTTTATTTGTTGAATTGATGTCACTGGGATTTTTGGACCATCAACAAGCATTTATTAAGCTACTATTTATTCTATAAAATGTGGTATATGCTGGAATTGCAAAGACAAAAATGAAACAATAGTTAATCTTTCACATTGCACGCAAGTTGATATTGGGGATAAGGATGAGGTTATTTCCATCCCCATGACTACTAAGGCTAAAATAGTAGTTTCTGAAATATTCTGAAGCAAAGATGAAGGATGCCCAAAGCTCTAAATACAGTATACAATTCCCTCTATTATGCTTCCTCTGCATTAGATTATAATTTCCTTGAAAGTAGGGTCTTTGTCTTCTCTCTCTTATTTACCTCCCATTGTTGAGACTGGCCTAGATATGTTTTAAAGATTCCCTAGTCCTACCTCTTCTTTAACAGATAAGGAAACTGAGGTTTCCTGGATCTCAGTTTCCAAAGTTAATGGGGCAGTTGCCCAAGGTCATAACTAGAATCCTGGGACATCCTGGGAACTTTTCTTCAGAATGTTTCAGAAGCAGCTATTTTATCCTTAGTGTCATGGAGATGGAAATGTACGTATTATTATCCCCAATGTCAATTTCCATGCTAAGTGAATGATAAACTCCTTACAAAGGATAAATTCATTTTTTCTTTGTATCCCTGGTGACTACCACATTGTCTGGCATGTAGTAGTTGCTTAATAAATGCTTACTGATGGTCTGATAATATCAGTTCAACAAACAAAATTTCCTTTTAAATTAACTTAATGCTTGTACATTTGTAGCAAAGTTGGGATTTGAACCCAGGTCCTGTGATCTCAAATCTAGCGTTTTGTTCATCAGAGAGACTGATTCGAATGATTAATGCATGATAATAATCTGGTCACTATAGTTAGAAATCCTTTTGTGTTGTCTAGTCTTTTCAGCTGTTTCCAACTCGTCATGTCCCTATTGGGAGTTTTCTTGGCAGAGATACTGGAGTGGGTTGTCATGTCCTTCTCCAGCTCATTTTACAGATGAAGAAACTGAGCAAACAGGGTGAAGTGATTTGCCCAAGGTACACTGCTAGTAAGCGTTCAGAAACTAAATTTGAACCCACAAAGATGAGTCTTTCTGACTTCAGGTCTGACATTCTATCCACTGAACCTTCCTAGTTTCCCCTAGAAATCTTCAAAGATAATTTAAAATTAATATTAGCATGTTTCCCTTAGAGATCAAGATGGTACTACAGAAATGAGAAGAGACTTCAGAATAGTTGGACTTAAACCAAATTATTCAGTATCTATTGTTTTCCTCTCCTGCCATAGCCACCCGCCATGATTTCAAAGTGGTAGAACCATTTAATTTGTAACAGTGGTAAATGATTTTCCAAAACTTGATGGAAAGTGTTCTGGAAGGCTGTTCTCTAAAATGGAGCTGAACATAATACATCCTCATTTTACCTCCCCATCTCTTTCTACCCTCTCCTTTCAACACTCACCATACCCCTCCTGAACTTTCTCTTTTCTCATCTCTGACTATTTTGAATCTGAACTCTTTCTGAACCCAGTGAAAGAAAAATCTGACCTTTCATCTCTGTATTACTTTAGAAGAATATTCTTTTCTTACTCTCCCCAGTGAAGTCACCTATTGCTCCTCCTAAGACCCTCAGGATTAAACAGAGGTACATAACCATGCTGCCTTTTCCCCTGAAGTCCTTCTGGCTTTTCAGATCTTTCAACCTACTTACATATCGTAAGTTCCCTGGGAGTTCAATCACAGCAGGAACTGGCTTCCCCTACTGGGAAACTGAAACCCAGTGAGAAGAAGAAGCATGTTTCTAGTCATTCAGAAAGTGAGCAGCAGAAATGGATGAACCCAACTGGGTCTAATACAAACAAACATGAGCACTATTTCCTGCCTCCATGGAGACTCATTGAACCGTCCAGATCTTGACATCAACCAGATAACACATTCTTCTTTGTGCAAAATTTCTGCCCAGAACAACAACTAGTTGTTAGATATAGGATATTGGCCAGACTCCTAACTACATCATCACTGAGAGCAGAATGTACTTCCATCTCAGGATCAGACAGGTCAAGCGGACATATCAACCACTCTGAAGCAGGAGATCTTGAGAGGTGTGTGTGTGTGTGTGTGTGTCGCCGATGGCCTTATGTATCTATTTCCATGTACAATTATAGTTTTAGGAATCTGGACATTTATTAGAAGTCACAAGTATAACCTTTTCAAAAATTCCTGGTGTATCTCTAATAATAATATTTTTCCTTATTTCCAAAGATCCATGTTCCCAGCTGTATGTGATTCTCCTTCCTCTGATGCAGATGGTCTTAGTAGATGGGAACATTAGTTCATTGGTGTGGCCAAAAAGAAAATCTTGAGACCTGGTGGTCAACCTTGATTATGGTATGGTGATGACATGGAAAGAGATAAAGACTTAAAGTCAGAAGAAAGCAAGGCTCCATAGTGGCCATGTCTTATATCTCTGTCCATCCCTAGAGCCTGACATAAAACCTTGCACGTGATAGTTACTTCATGGATGTCAAAGTAAATTTAATTCAAACTCTATCTCTGATATGTATTAGTTGTATGACCATAGGAAAATTAAATAACTTCTCCCAGCCTCATAGCTTCACTTCACTTCTAAAAATAGATATATTAGATATATTAGAATTTACATATAACACTGACCTCAAAGGATTATTGTGAGAATTAATTGTGATGGCATTTGCAAAGAAATTTGTAAACCTTAAAGTAGTATATTAATGTCAGCTATTATTACCATTGATCTGTCTTTCTTAGGTAGACCCTTACATGGCAGTCACATGGACCCATACTGGCAGTTTTGAGAGTGCAGTAAGACTTGACAAGATTTCAGCACTATTGGTATAGCCTTCACACAGTGAGGCATCAGCATCCACCCTTACTGGCAAATTCATCAATTATAAAGGTAAGATAGAAGCACAAGGATAAAAAGAAAGAAAGGGGAAGAATAATCTGCCATTGGAAAAATTAATACTGCTCATTTGATTGCAAAACCTCTAAGACAAGAACATAATAATTATTATAGTAATATAGCTAGTATTAACATAGGATGATGATGTTTTCATATATATGTGGTCGGGTATCCATTTTACAGATGGAGAAATTGAGGCATATTGAAACTGAAGCAACTTACCCAGATTCACACAGCTAGGAAGTTAAGAAGGATTTGAACTTAAATCTTCAGGACTCTAATGGACCAAGCACACTATCTCTAATATCATCTACCTGGCTAGGACATGAACTTGAAATTATTTTTCCAGAAGTGAAGATGTATTGGCAGTAATCCATCTATGCTCTCTAGTATGGTTTCCTCCTTTATAACCAGGACGGATATCTACAAGATGTGATCTATGCTGTTAGTTCTTTAATGACTTTCCATTATATCTATCATTTCATGAATTGTCACCAAGTCTCTTGGAGGTAAGAATCATTATTCCCATTTCAAAGAATGGAGAACCTAAGGTATCATCCCTAAGTGCTGTACAATAAGGGTTTTATTTCTAGCAAGTCTGGCCAGAACTAGATGAGGGTACTGCTTTCCTGCTCCCTAGATGCATGCTTCCTGTAATCCTAGACTTCATCAAGCCCTAAAAATTAATTTCTCGGCTTACCTTCCACCGTGTATGCTGTGAGGCCATAGAAACAGATAAAAGTCAACAGGAAGAGCTTCATGGCTGCTGTTAGGCTGAAGGTGTTTGGGGAAAAGAAGAAAGAGTAAAGATCCTTTTAAGTTTTATACTCTGACAGTGGTCAGTGGGTTTCCTGTCATGAGACCAGGTTGTTGAGGTAGAGGAGAAGTTGCTGAAAAATCTTAGCTGAGGCTACTAATTTTTTTAATATAAAAAAGAACTTTTCCATTGCCCATTTCTTCATAACCACATACTCTGTGGTCTTCCCCCCACTTTGCCAGTGGTTAATGTATCCATGAAACAAAATGGGCATTTAACAGGCATGTGTATCTTTCATCTTCAACCTCTTGTGTCTAAAGCCCACACTCCAACCACAGGCTGAACAGATACCAACATCACTGATGAGAGTAGATAGGTGCCTACCACCCACCTAAGGATGGAACCAAAATGACCATAGAGAGTTAACAGTGGAAACAGAATCCATGGTTATTCTGCCTCCTGGGGCATCCTTCATATCTAGAACTAGAAAAATAGACTCCCTATGACTGAATTCTCCTATTCATTTCACAAAGCATCATTAAGTTGAAAAAAGCAAAACAGGGATGCTTAAGCTACAAACCCAGAAGGAGAAAATTACTCTAAATGTCTACAAAAAAGCCTTAAAGAAAACAAAGCTGGAATAGAACAAGTTCTAATACAATTCCTGGAATAAATGAAGTAAAAGTGCACTTTTAAGAGTTTTCAAATGATTTTGTAAATAAGATGAGAGTATAGAGGAAATAACTGGGAAAAATAAGAATCATGAAGGAAATACTTGGAAAGAAAATTAATAGCTTGGCACAAAAACTATAATCTTACCCAAACAACAGAACCCTTGAAAATTATAATGGGTTAGACAGAATTGAGTGACAAGAAGAAATATTAAAAACAAATTCAAAAGACTGAAAAATAGAAGAAAATACAAGGTACCTGATATAAAAAAGCTGTTCTTCTGGAGCAATGAGAGATAATTTAAGAATCATTGAATTACATGAAAGTTATGACCCCTCCAAAAAAAGGATAAATTAGTTATCATTAAGAAATCATAAATTAAAACTGACCAGATCCCTTAGAACTATAGGGAAAAGTAAAAATAGAAAAACACCTACCCATTACCTCTGAAAGAAACCCCAAAATGAAAATTAATAGGAAGATTATAACCAAAATCAGGAATTTCAAGACCAAAAAATAATAATGTAAGCAACTAGAAAACAAAAATTCACAGTCAGGAAGACAAACAACTGAAGTCAGGAAAAGATGAGAGTTAGCAGCCACTACTTTAATGTAGTAGAGACTTTGGAACATGTTGTTTCAAAAGGGAAAGATAGGAGCTTACAACCAATAATAACTTACCCAGCAATATTAAATATAATCTTACAACAGAAAAAAATAGATCTTTAATGATATAGATTTATAAATATTCTTGATGAAAAGCTGAAGCTGAGTAGAAACTTTGAAATACAAACATAGGAGTCAAGAGAAATATAAAAAATTTAGAAGGCAAATAATTAAGTGGGAAAAAAAATCTTTGCAGTAATTTTTTCTTATAAAGATCTCATTTCAAAGATCTATAAGGAACTAATTCAAATTTTGTATGATAAGGTTTGTTTAGTCATTTTTCCAGTCATATTTTACTCTTTGTGACCCCTTTTGGGATTTTCTTGACAAACATATTGGAATAGTTTTCCATTTCCTGCTCCAGTTCATTTTACCAATGAGGAGCCTGAGGGAAACCAAATTAAGTGACTTTCCCAGGGTCACACAGTAAGAGTCTAACAGATTTAAACTCAAGAAGAGGAGTCTTCCTGATTCCTGGTTTGGCACTCTACCTGGCACCACCTAGCTGTCCACATTAGAGTCAGAGCCATTACCCAGTTGATAAATGATCAAATAATATGAACAGGAAGTTCTCAGGGAAGAAACCCCATCTACCAATAGCCATGTAAAAAAGTTTTCCCAATAACTAATATTTAGAAAAATGTTTATTTTTAATCACCAGATTAATTAAAAACAAAACTAAGATAGGTCAAAACAGGCCATTAATGCATTGTTGGTAAAGCTGTGGAGTCATGTCACTATCCTCAAAAACAATCTGAAACTATGCCCAATGAAGTTACTCAAGTGTACGTATCTGCTGACTCAGTTAAACTACTGTTAAGTCTATACCGCCCAAAGACATCAAAGAAAGAGGAAAAGGATGTAAATCTAAATATTTATAGCAGCGCTACAGGTGGTGGCAAAGAATTTGGACTAATTTGAACTTCAATTAAAGAGTGACTGAACAAAATGTGGCATATTGATGTAATGGAGTACAATTGTGCAGTAAGAAATTATTTCAAAGAAACATGGGAAGACTTGCATAAACTAATGCACAATAAAGGGAGCAGAATCAGGGGAAAAATTTATACAACAATTATATTGTAAAGACAAAAAACTTTGAAAGAATTAAGAACTCTGATCCACACAATGACCAACTATGATTCCCGAGGACCACCTACCTTCTGACAAGAAAATGATGAGCTCAGGGAACAGACTGAGAAATATGGTTTTTTATACAGACAGTGATGTAATTTATTTATTTGGCCTTGCATATTTGTTATAAGTATTGTGTTTTTCCTTCTTTTTTAAGTGAGATAGGGGCAGGTGTGAAAGAGGAAAAATAGATTTTTGTTCATTGGAAAAAAATACTATTTTTTAAATCCCCTTCCCCCAAATTCATAAGACAAGAAGTCATGAAGAATTTTCAATTGGTATGAGTAAGGAAAAAGCAAGACTGATAAATTTACAGACCAACTAAATAAAGTACAATGCGTGGAGTTACAGAATATCCAAATATCCTATTCTCTCACAGACTCGCTCACTTTCTGGCAGCCAGCACCAGCTTCCAGGGCAAGAAACATCCACATCTCATAAATGTCACTCCAACCATATTTTAAATCTTCAGATACTTCTGGCCCCCACTTCCAGAGCATGAGCTAGCTTGGGAAACCTGTTGGTGGAATGATCTGAATGATTCTATGATTTTCATTCTCACATTTGCCAGGGTTAATAGAACCAAACTGCTTTTGTTTGAAAGACTTGAAGTCTAATGATACTTCACTGTGGTACCTAGATTTGATACAAAAGGAAGAATTATTTATAAGTCTGGTGTTCTCATGTCTAGAGCAAAAGTAGAAAACAAAACAGATTCTAGAAGACCTTAGTTAGAAAGGGATCTGGCATCCAGTCTAGACAGGAGTAGGCTGGATAAATCCAGATGAAATCTGAAGGTCAGTTGGTCAAGAAAGGGAGACTAAGTCCTAATGTCTAAAACTGAGTCATAAAGGACAAGGACTAACATTTGTGGCAACACAAACTTTCTATCTGTGCATTGCAACCTCACAATTAAGTTGCAATGGAGTAATTAGTAAAAATCCATTAAAAAATATAATGAGGGTTGCGTGTTGTTTTATGGAATTAAGATAGGAAAGAGGAAAACTTGTGTTTTGCTTGTTAGTTAAGATTGTTAGGTAAGGTTTGTTAGGTAAGATCTCCAGGTAGGGGAGATGAGAAAATCCAAGCTGCAGCAACATAGACCTCAACTGTAGGTCTAATTAAAGAGGGGAATAAACATGGAGGTCATCACCATGGCAGGAAAATGACACCAATTCACTTCTTCCCCTCTTCCACCAAAACTGCTGCCCCCTCTATTCCTTCTGCCTGGACCCTGGCATACTCCTCCCAAGAAGCCAAGATGTTGAGCAAACAAGCCAAAGACCACAAAGAAATGCTCCCAGTGGAATATTTTCAATGTTTTTACCCTGTTTGACCAGTCTCAGATTCAGGAATTTGAGGAGGCCCTCAACATAACTGACCATAATTGAGATGAATTCCTTGACAAGAGGACCTCCATGATATTTTGGCCTTCCTTGGGAAGAACTCCATAAATGAATACCTGAAAGGAATGAGTGAGTGAGGTCCCTCAGCTCATCAGTTTTACTACGTTCCTGACAATGTTTGAAGAGAAGTTGAATGGGACAGACCACAAAGATGTTATCCAAAATCCAAAACTTGCTTTGATGAGGAGGCTTCAAGAGTCATCCACATGGATCATCTTCAGGAGCTGCTCACCACCATGGGTGACTGATTCATAGAAGAGGAGGGGAATGAGATATACCAAAGGGCACCCATAGACAAGAAGGGCAGCTTCAATCATGTAGAATTCACCCAAATCCTGAAGCATGGGACCAAAGATAAGGATAACTAATCACCATTTTCTGCCCACCTCAACTCCCACTTTCCATGCTCCTCATGCCCTGCCATGTCCCAGAAAGGTTAATGAGTTCTTAGTTAATGAGTTCTTTCCCTACCCAAGACTCAATACATTTGCAGAGCAAGAAAGCTGAGATCCTCTGGGCTTTGGGTAGGGGTTTCCCTTGGTTCTTGTCAAAGGGAATGGCATCTCAGCCCCTTAGCCTGCCTAAGGAGATAGTCAAGGGAAAATGAATCTCTTCCTTGGCAAGTATCGTCCCTAGGCTCCAGGAAACACTTTCTTCACAGCTTATCCACCTCACTGTATAGCTCAAGGACACAAAGGAGGAACCAGTCTAGGTCAGCTAGAGTACCTGTCCTCTTTCCCATTGGCCTCCAGGGACCAGCCTTCCCTCAGCCCTGGTCTACTGCCTCATCTGGTTAATATGGAAGAAGGTCCTACTTCCTGGTGAACATTCTTTGTTCTTACATGAGATTCTAAAACATTCCTCCTTCTCAGTTGTATCCCCTGCATGCACCTTGCCCTATCAGCTTCATTCATCTGCTTCATAAAAGACACAGATAACCTGTCTAGCTTCCAGACAGGGGTATGAGTGAGTGTCCAAAGAAATATATCTTATTGGGTATGCACCCATGCATGTTAGCACACATGTGTGGTTGGGATGAATCCTTGCATATCTGTAATTGTTTATGTTCATATACATATGTATAATGTAATAAGTTCAGGTGCATGTGTTTCCAAGGCTTAATGCTGACTTTAGATTTTGGAAAGAAAGAGAAAGACTACCAAAAATAGAAGAAACTAATCCCTCCTCCCCCCACCTAAAAAATGAAAGAAAATGACACCAAAGACAGATACTACTAATGTAATCGTGTTAGGGGAAGATGGCAAGTCCTGTCCATTGGACCTCTTAATGAGGAGTCAACAGGCCATAAGGAGCCAAGTCATCCCAAGTTCCTACAAGAACACTACCTGATAGATGAAGAAACAAAACTATTGGATTTATGTGCAGGAGTGACCCCAGAAAGTGATTATCTCAGTGCTTGTTTCTTAGAGCTCTGCCATTTACTAGCTAATCTTTATGCCCCTTAAACCCAGATGAAACATAGTATTAGTTGCTTATGCTAATGAGGTCATTGGCATAGATTCAGTGCCCAGCAGGACCAATTAACTTATCAGTTGCCCCATTGATAGAGGGTGACAAAGGTCATGTTAACAGTATGCAGGCAGCTAATTTTGAACATGATGATTTGCATTTTATAATCCAGCTCATCCTAAAAAAATCTATAATAGAACTAATCATGCACTAATGAAATTTTAGAGCTACTAGGAACCTTAAAGGTAATCAGACCTAACCTCTTCATTTTAGGGGTAAGGAAACTGAGGGTCCCTCATCTATAAAATGAGAGGTTAGAGTAGTTGACTTTAAAGCTCCTTCCAGCTCCAAATCTCTGGCCCTTTGGAATATGGATTAACTCATTCAAGGTCACACAGCTAGTTCTTGACTGAGTTTGCATTCCAATTGTTGAACCCTTCCCCCTAAAAATGGAACCTTAGACTCTGTTGCTATGATGCCAGGCTGTCATAGGTGAGCTTTTGATGTATCCATATCACTTTCCAACTACTTCCTTGTCTATTGTGCTCCCCCATCAGAATGTAATTCCTTGATTGCAGGGATTGTCTTGCTGGTTTTATTTCTATTTCTTTGGTTACAATGCCATAAATATAGTAAGCATTCAGTAAATGCTTTACCTATCTATCTATAAGCGGTTAATTTACCCATCTATTCATCTATTTTGGACTAGAATAGCTCTCCTGACTCTTAGTCCAATGCCTTTTCCCCTCTTACTCTTCCCCTTCTGATGCTGAGCCATAAACACTAGCAGAGATTTTTTTTTTTATCATGTGACATATGAACTAGAACTACTAGTAATGTGGAGCCCTGGGCATCTCGCCTAATCTCACTCATTCCATTTCCTCATCTGTAAAATGGAGCTAATATTTGCATCACCTACCTAGCAGGAGTGGTATGAGGAAAACTCATTGCAAACCTTAAGTCAGTTCAGAAATGTGAGCTGATGCCATCGCCATTCATGTGTTTTATTATAAAATTCATCAGTATTGTGATAAAAACTGATTCAATCTATTTTCCACCACTGGTTCACCATAAACTAGCTTTTTTTTCTGATAAAATAAACTTTTCCAAATTATTCTGAAAAAATAAGAGGAGTGTTCAAAATAATAAATATTTTAATCATAATTCTAAGGTGAATATGAAAAAAATGAACATGAAAATACAGTGTCTTCTGGCTCATATAGTCCTCCCTGAAGGGTGAGTATAATCTGATCCATCATGTGAAAACAGTCACTTTATTTTCTTTGAAAGGCAGCAGGAAATACAAGGTGCTAGCAATAATTTATTTATATCAATATTGATATGTATGCAGTACTTTTAGATAAACAAAGCACTAAAAATAAGTGCTCTCTCTTGGTCTTCACAGTAACCCTGTGAAGTAGACTTTAAAGCTATTATCCTCATTCTATAAGTGAGGCAACTGAGATAGGTTAAGTGACTAGCTAGTTAGGTCACTTGCTAGGTTAAGTCACAGAGCTAATAAAAGTCTGAGGCAGGATTTGAACTCAGATCCTCTTGATTCTCTCCATTCTATAACACTCTTAGACAGATGATGGCTTCCCAGACATAGTCATGGTCCTGTCAGTGTGTGGTTGGGATCCCGTTGGCTTAGTCTGGATCATATTTCTCCTTTTGTTTCTGTTGTCCACTGCTTTGATGATTCCTTTGGCCCAGTTGACATCAGGATCAGCACAGATTTTAATTCCTTTGCGGGTGACAAAACTGCAATGGAAGGAAAAGAAAGAGGAATAGTTAATCATCTTATCGCCCCATCAGGCCAAGGATGCAGATTATACTGGACATAAGTAATTTCTCTTGGATTACTTTTGGAGAAGACTTACTGAGTGCTAAATCAAGAGCTAACAATAATGATTGCTTTTCTGTATTCATTTAACAGTCTTCATCTCATGAAGATGAATATCTCATTCTTTCATCAAGGGGGAGTTCCCTCATGTTACTATCTTAGTTTTAAAAAAAATTAGAAATACATGTTAGTCAATAGAATGACTGTGGAAGTAAGAAAAGCATTATCTGACAATCAGCATATTGAAGACAATTTCTGAGGCAGCTGGTAAAGGGTCAGGCATGACATCAGGAAGACCTGAATTCAAATCTAATCTCAGATACTTACTAGTTGTGTTATGCTAAATAAGTTATTTAACTTCTATTTGTCTCAGTTTCCTCAACTGTAAAAATGAGGATAATAATAGCACCAACCTTTCAGGGTTCTTGTGAGGCTCAAATGAGATAATATTTGTTTAAAAAAAAAACACTTGGCATATAGAAGGTGATATATTCATGCTTATCCCTTTCCTTTCCTTCTTTTTCCTTTGAGGTATATTTCCTCAGTATAACTCTGCCAGCATCCAAAGACCTCACATCAAATGGATCATGCACTTGAATTATGATGGAGGTTCCCATCCATGAATCCATTCCTGAACACCTGGAATCATGGGATCACTGGTTTGAAATTGGGAGATACCTTAGGGATGAGTTAGCCAAAACCCCCATCATTTTTTAGGTAAGGAAAATGAAGACCAAAGAAGAGGGTAACTAGCAATCGGGGGTTTTGAACCAAGTCGTCAAGCTGAGAATCCAGTAACTGTTCCCTGACACTATGTTGTTAACATTTTTAGATTTGCAATCTATATTCTTGGGTGAGCTGGTTAGAGACATTAGTACAATATTCCCTATTAGGCAGCAAAGACTAAGAACCTCTTAAAAGTTCTGGAGTTTTTCAACCCTTGGTAGTAGGGACATAGTCATTTAACTTGAACCAATGGGAACAATTTTCCACTATACATCTGAAAGAAAATTGGCCAGGAGGGTGAGAGCCAGGGATTCATTTGAGGTAAAGACCTTATTCCCAAGGACTTTTTTTTTAGGAGGGAAGGATTTCATTGTCTCTTTAGAAGCTGGTGCTTATATAAACTTACATCACTGCTCTCATTGGGCCCTCTTCGATGAGGTAGCTCTTGACTGAGATGACAGGTAGGGGCTTGCTTGTCAGGCTCACACAAAAACTCCTTTTCATGACTTCACTTCCCACACCTAGTCAAAAAAGAAAAACAGTAAAGAAATAAATCTATCCTTCAATTAACTCATTAAAATAAAGGAAAGCTATAGTATTCAATGGGATAGCTAATCACTCAACCTTCATTTATTAAATACCTACTATGTGCCGAGCAATGTGTTAGGAACTAGGGATATGTTGTCAAAGGGAATTGCCTTCAAGCAGAATGCTTTCTGTGTTAAGTTCATCTCCATCTCTGTGACCACTAAGGATAAAATGTTTCCTTCTGAATCATCTTGAAGCAAGCATCAAGAATACTCTAGGATTCTAACCTCTGACTCTAAATATAATTTGATATCTCCTATACCACACAACCTCTGTACTAGATTGTAAGTCCCATAAAAGTGGGATTTTCATCTTTTGTCTCTTATAAAACTTCCATTGCATTTATATAGCTAAAACCATTACATATACTCCTAGAATTTGGGTTGGATGGAAGCCTACATCCCACCTGTCCTTCTCCCTCATTTAGTAGATAAAGTCATACAGGAAATACCTGTAGCAGAACTTATACTTGAACCCAGACCCTCTGATTCCAAAATCCTGTATTCTTCATATAATAACACAGAAGAGATAGTTTTCAATGAAATACTGGGAGATATCTTGGCCAAAGGAGGTCACTGTGTATTCATACTTAGAAATTATTAAGGAGAATTCAGGTTGAAGTTCTATAAGTTTTATTTAATGACAAGGTTTACCCTGTAGAAAGGGGAGGAGATATAGGGACAAAAGAACAGTGTACATAAGCAAAACTTAATCCATATTAATAGCTGCGGTTCCTTTTCTGCTATAGACATTTGCCTTAGCTTCAAACTGGCAAAACCAGATATGAAAGTATTGAATTTGTAATATTAATGATCAGTTCATGATAACCCAACACTTAATAGAAAGTCTCACTGATACTGAAATGCAAGTCTTTTAGATGGATCCAAATGTATCCCCCTCGTTCCCCGCCATCTCTTTCCACTTTTTCATTTTGACACTCATCACATCCCTTCCAAAGATTTCCTTTTTTCATCTCTGCCAATTTATTTTGAAACTGAATGCTCTCTTAACTCAGCGTAAGAGAGAAACCTGACGTCTTCCTCTGAATTACTTTATAAGAATTCTCGATTCTGACACTATCCAGTGAAGTCATTTTTTTCTCCTCCTGAGAAATCATACATAACCACAAAAATCTTTTCCCCAAGGGACTTCAGACTTTTCGTCATTAACCTAAGTAAATATCATAATGTCTCTAGGAGTCAAATCAGAGAGCAGAGATGATTTTCCCCCATTTTATAAGTGAGAAAACTGAGGCACAGGAAGGAGGAATATTGTAGCGCTAATCAGTCAGAATTAGGTGTCCCCAACCTAGTTTTAATAAAGACTCAGATGTGGGTCCTATTTCTTGCCTCCCTGGAGTCTCACTCAAATCTGAGCATCAACTACTTCTACACTGTGCACAATTTCAATCGAGAGAAAGAACTGGCCCAAATAATCAAGTCTGTGAACATCAGCTATTGCCCAGACTCTTAACTACACCACCCCTGGGAGCAGAATGCACTTCCATCCAGGAACCAGGGAGACCAAATGAAAAATATGGAGACCACATAGAAGTGGGAGCTCTTGAGTTGAGAGCGGTCGTCCATGGTTAAAGACAATTTCGTGGGATGGAAAGAGTTGACCATCTGGTATCAGGGGAGGCCAGTTCTCCTACAGTATAATAGCCATGTTATCCCTCAAGTCTAGCAAAAAGCCTTGCACATAGTAGGTAACTTAATGAAAGCTTGTTTAAGTGAATTAAATTCAAATCACATCTCTGATATGTATTAGTTATGTGACATTAAGTAAATCACTTAACTGCTTTAATCCTCAAAGCCTCCCCCCCTAAAAATGAGCATAATACTTATAGTACTTTGGTTGATTAGTCATTTCAGTCATGCCTGACTCTCTGTCACCCCATTTTGAGGTTTTCTTGGCAAAGATACTTGAGTGGTTCACCATTTTCTTTTCTACCTTCTTTTACAGGTGAGGAAACTGAGGAAAATTGAGAGTTAAGTGACTTGTCCAGGGTCACACAGCTAGTAAGTGTCTAAGGCCACATTTGAACTCAGGAAGATAAGTCTTTGTGACTCCTGGCTTGGCACACTATCCATTACGCCACCTAGCTGCAGCTATTAAGTACCATTACTGGGTACTTATAGCACCTACAGCAATAAATAGCTATGAGAGTTAAAATAGATGCAAAGAATTTTTGTGAAAATTACATTACTATGTCCCTATCAGCCATTCTTATTAGTGACCCACGTCTCCATCATAGCAGACATAGAGGTTATTAGCAGAACACATTCACAGTTTGGCGAGCTTAGTATGACCTATCAAAATTTAGGCTCCAATGGCCCATATCTTATGACAAGGAGACATCAGAATAGGACTTCTTTGGCAAATTCATCAAAAATGAAGATGGAATAGTAAGAAGAAGAAGAAAAGGAATAGGAACAATAATCTGTCTTCCAAAAAACCAATACCAATGACATGTCCTTACCACCACCACCAATCAGTTTGGCATTCATTTGGAATTCTCTTTCTGATAGTTACAATAGATTGAAAATGATCTATCTGTGCATTCTCTCATGACTTCTTCCTTTGTGATCAATACAGGCATCTGTAAGAGCTAATCTGTATTGCTATTTCTATAATGATTTTCTTTCCTTTGTGTCTCTTCTCTTATGATCTGTCACCAAACATTATGGATATAGGGCATAGTCACTTCCATTTCCCAAACTGGGAACCCAAAGCACTATCCCTAAGTAGCACAGGAAAAGCGATCTATCTCTAGTAAGTCTTGCCAGAGCCAAATGAGAGTATTGCTTTCCTGTCTCCCAGTTCCATGCTTTCTGAAATCCCATCATCAAAGTTTAGCAATTCATCTCCCAGCTTACCTTCCACGGTGAACTGTGTAAAGCTACAGAAACAGAAGAGAGCCAGGAAGAGGAGTTTCATGGCTGCTGTTGGGTTGAGGTGTCTGGAGGAGAGAATGGAGACTGAGGACTCCTTTGAGTTTTTATGCACTGACAATGGTCAGTGAACTTCCTGTGCCTTGAGAGGGAGTTTCAAGGTGGGAGGAAGGTTGTCGGAAAGTCTTAGCAGCATCTGTTAATTTCTTCTTTAAAAAAAAAAAGTTTCTTTTCCTTCTCCTTGGTTCTTACTCACCCCACACTCAGTAGCCTTTCACCTCATCTGTGGTTAATGTGTCTATGAAACAAAATGGGTATTTGAAAGAGAATGCAACTCTTTCATCTCCAGCCTCTAGAGTCTACAGCTAATACCCCAACCACAGAGCGAACAGATGTCAACGTCACTGCTTTGAACAAGACTGCTCAACGTGTGTCTCAAAAGGGAAAATCCAACCAAAGTTGGTGTAGTGAGTGGACAGTGGAAACGAAATGGGTGATTATTCTCACAGTGGGACCTCATGATTGGAACCTTAAAAACTACACCAATGTCTCTTAGTGTTCCCCTTCTAGATATCCATTCTGTGTTATATTACCTACAGAGCTATATTCTTAGCTGAACTTAGAATTATTTGACTTTCATCTAAAATAGACTCTAGGTATTAGTTCTGTGTCCATTAGCATTTAAACTCAATGAAAACTAACCCCCTCCAAATCCCTAAAGACTAAAGAATGTATGTTGGAACTTGGTACTATTTTGGAAAAGATATTTGTAGGGTGGGTAAGAGTGCGAAATGATAGAGAGGACTTTATATTTATAATGTCTCCCTGTTAAGAAATACCAGTGGTACATATATAATCTATGTCAAATTGTTTGCATCCTCAATGATGGGGGAGGGGAAAGGGATAGAATTTGGTACTCAGAATTTGAATGAAGAATATTAAAACTTTAAAAAAAACTACACCAATGTAATTGAAGTCTCCTTTAAAAATGATTCCATGATCCTTATAAACAGTATATCAATGTCCTTGCCATATGTCATTGACAAAAGAGAACACAACACCATAGACAGCTTGACGAGAGCAGAGTACAGTAAGAATATTACTTCCCTCACCTTATTGACTCTGCTCCTCCTAAGGTGATTTGAGATCCTATTAGCTTTAATGACTCTTATATCACACTCCTGATTCATTGTGAGCTTATAGTGTGTGTGAAAAAAAAAGTTCAGAGCTGTCTAGCTTTGCCTCCCACCTCATACTTACTGTTTTTAATCCAAATTTAAGATTTTCATTTCCTCACATTTGCCCTTCTGCAGTATGATTTTTTAATAGAAATATTATTGATTGTTCTCATCAGTGTTTTCAACCTATTTGAATTTTATGGACCATCCAAAATGGTGAAGTAGGATGAAGCAGTACAGTCCAGTCTCCCTCGGCTCCCACCTTCATATCTGTAACTACTACACAAAGACCTAGAAAAGCATCAGATCAATTCCTGATATGGAAATGTAAGGCTAAATAATAAGGATTTATTTCTCCAGCCCAGGTAGACAAAACTTGGGACAGGCACTACATAGAGACTTCTAACTCAGAGACTGAATGAAAGCCTAGTTGTGTACTTGATGAAAAAGAAGTACCAAATCCATCATGGAAGGACTTGAGCAATCAATTATTCAATCAATAAGCATTTATTTAGCCCATACCATGTGAAAGACACTACTAAGTCCTAGGGATACAAAAAATGGCTGAAGACATTCCCTTCCCTTGAGAAGCAACTATGGTTCGTGGATAATGTGCTGGTCCTGGAGTGAGAAAGACTCATCTTCCTGAGTTCAAATCTGGCCTCAGACAATCACTAGCTGTGTGACCCTGGGCAAGTCATTTAACTCTACCTCAGTTTCCTCATCTATAAAATGAGCTGAAGAAGGAAATTGCTAATCACTCCAATTACCTTTGCTAAGCATTTTGGGAATAGGAAAGAAGCAAGGTAGATGTCCTTTGACTGGGAAGTAGCTAAGCAAATTGAGGCATATGAATAGAATGTAATATTACTGTACCATAAGAAATTACAAAATATGATAAATACAGAGAATAATAAAAAGATTTACATAATCTGATACAGAGTGAAATAAGCAGAGCAATGAAAACAATATTTGCAATAAATAAAATTACACAAACGGAAAGGACAATCATAAAACAATCAAAAGTGAATGCTGCAATATTATAAAGAATGTGTACGTTCGTCCTTTGTTGCCAAAGAAGACCATGCCATCAGAGAAATAACGACATGACTTTCACTTGACTTTGTTTTGAGTGAGGGAGGGCTGTGCAGGTCACCAGCCTCACTTTTCCTCCAGAGCCATCTGAATCCAGTGACCAGCTATTCATCAGGATGACTGGAGATGATCCAGGATGAGGCAATTGGGGGTAAGTGACTTGCCCAAGGTCACACAGCTAGTAAGAGTCAAGTGTCTGAGGTGAGATTTGAACTCAGGTCATCCTGACTCTTGCACTGGTGCTCTAGAATAAGCATGACTCCAAAGAAGAGATATGAGAAGATACTACCACATCAATCCATTATAAAAGTAGAAAATCCAAGTATTTTTAGACAATTATATATTTATTAATTATGCTGATTTTCTTACATCTTCTTCCTCTTTTTTGATTTTTTAAAAAAATATTATTTGTTTTATAAGATGGCTTTCTTGGAGATGGAGGGGAGAGACACTGATAGAAATACTGATGATATTTTAAAAAATAGAAAGCATCAAAAAAATGTATAAAATTAAGTAAGTACCTTGATCCTAAAAGTGGGTGGGTCAAAAATAATTCATAGAAACATTATATAATTTCATTAAATATATAATGACAGCAATGAGACAACCTAGCAAAATTTGTGGGATGAAACCAAAACAGTCCTTAGGGGAAAAACTATTTGTATAAAAACTTTCAAAAATAAAAGAAAGAGCAAATCAACCTTTGAAAACTCTAGAAAACAATTTTTAAATCAATGAACTTCTAAATAGGGATACTCAACAGTTAAGAAGATATTAACAGCATTTAAGTAAAAGAAAAACATCATTGAATAAATAAAATAAAACTAAGGCTTGGATTTTTAAATCATTAAAATGTATTACTAATGAATTTGAATCTTTAAAAGAAAAATGAAAATTCAATTGCCAAGATCACAAATTAAAAGGTGAATTTGCCACAAATGAAGGAGAAATAAGAAAATAATTATAAAACCAGTTAAACTGGCAATCTACATAAACAGATGAATATTTGTTTTAAAAAAATGTGACAGAACAAAAATTAAAGAATACAAATAACTCAATTTCAGAAAAAGAAACTGAACAAGCCATAAATGATCTCCCAAAATAAAAAAATAAAAATTAGGACCAGATGGATTTACAAATGAATTCTATCAAATATTTGAATAAAATTTCATTCCAATTTTATAAAGATATTTGAAGAAGTAGAAAACAGAGGGGTCCTACAAAATTCCTTCTATGGAACAAGTATAGCTTTATTGCTTAAACAAGGATGATTCAAAACAGAAAAAAAAAAAAGATAGACCCATAACAACCACAGAAACAACTAGAATATTTATATAGCACTTTAGGGTTTGCAAAATCTTTTACACTTATTATCTCATTTTATCCTTATAACAACCCTGAGGAAGCAGTATAGTCCAGTTCCCTCACCTCCCACCTTCATGCCCATAACTACTACACAAAGACCTAGAAAAGCATCAGGTCAAGTCCTGATCTGGAAATGTAAGGCTAAATAATAAGGATTTATTTTTCCAGCCCAGGTTGGCATAGGTAGACAAAACTTGGGACAGGTACTAAATAAAGTCTTGTATTCCCATTATCCTCATTTTATGATGAAAATATTGAGGCAAATAGAGATTAACTGACTTGCCCAAGGTCACAGAGCTAGTTCAAGTGTGAGGCTGGAACTGAACTTTCACTCTATTACTTCAGGATGCTTCTATACTTTGATTATTGTCATATCTTCTTGATGACTCTCCCTTCCGCAAAATCTAATTATGTTCATTGGTTAAGTAGTATTAAAGAGAGGTCAACTGATCAAATTGATATTGGGAAAATTGATGTAGGGAATACACCAGATGGGAGCTGCAGCAGGGCATTTCTGATGCTAGTATTTAAAAAGCTCTCAACTTCTCCAGTTTGCCTGTGGGACTGTGAGGGGAGAAGCAGTTGAGCACAGGAGAGCCAATCAACAGGTTTGAATAGGGTTGAAGGATTGTTCCAAAATCTCAGGCACTACACATGTATTTACTTATTTGACCATATGTTGATTGTCTCCAGTAGATTTCAAGGGTATCAAGGGCCGAGATGGTTTGGTTTCAGCCTTTGCATTCCTAGCATCTAACACGGTGCTTTGCACAAAATAAATATTTGGTTAATTTGTTTTAATATTTGTTTAATATTCAATGCTTAGGATGGCCTTTCTCCATATCAATACCTGTTCAAATCCTTCACTTCGATTTTCCAAACTCAGGTTCCACTCCCTTGATCCTCTCCTCCCTGTTCAGTGGAAAATTATTTCTCCCTGCTCATATTTCCCATGGACCTTGCATTTGCATGTAGTGGTGGACTCTGCATGTATAATGAAACCCATGTTTGACAAGGAACTTGTCCTTCTCCACCAATCCTTCTTCAAGAGAGACTTTCATTGCTGCCAGGAGGGAAAATAAGAGGTTGGATGCAGAGGTCACTAAGCTTTCCTCTTCAGAGAGAAAAGGGGGTACCAGGCTAGAATTACATCAATTTGTTCCCTTAAATATTGTTCATCTAGGGGATATGATCAGATTCCATCTAATTTTTAATTGCTTTGTCATTTGGGGGAAGTGAGACTCGCAACCTGCACAGCCCTCCCTCACTCAAAATAAAGTCAAGTGCAAGCCATGTCATCATTTCTCTAATGGCAGGGTCTTCTTGAGCAACGAAGGACAAATACAAAACATTTGGGAGAAGAAAGGAAACCACTGGCTCTATATCCAATGCTTGACTCCTTTTCACCTAATATCAGTTCCACAATGAATACACAGAGAATTGGAATAAATACATATACATATATATATATATCCAAATTATATATATCCAAATTATAGCAAAACAGAAATTAGAGAAGATGTACATGGAGGGTATATACCAGGCAATACAGACTGAAGAAGTTATCCAATTAGGAGAAAAATAACTGAGCTCAACCAAGAAAGAAGGTACTGGATCTCACCCAAGGAAAATTTTCTACACTAGCGGTCTGGAAATAGGGACCCCTTTCACGTCTTCCTCATGTCTTCATGTCTTTTCATTCAGTAGTCTAACGTGGGATTGGCCTCTTCCACCTTCTTTCTTTTGACAATGTATGTCAATGGTCACTACACTAGAAGAAAACACTTTTTTGTAGAGTCCTAAACAAGGACTCCCTCTCAAATATCTCCCCAAAAAGGGTCTGGTGGAGAATTGAAGCTTTGCCTCTTACCAATTCTGCCCTACTCCTTACACAGGGTAGGGTCTTCATCTCCACCAATAAAGAGAGAATCCCATATCAATGGGTTTGGGAAAAGGATTACATGTACTTAGCCTATTTTCCCCTTTCTCTTACTTATTTGAATATGTCTCATCCTCTCCCACTTTCGATTGTAAACTCTATGAAAACAGAGATTGTGCCCTACTTCTTTTATGTATCCTTAAGCTCTGTCAAAGTGTGGTATAATAGCTTAGCATGCTATCATGGGTGTGGCAAAGCCAGCTCTAACTCACTTGTGAGAGCCCCTTGTTAATTTTTCAGTGTAAACATTTACACCTCAGAAATCAGCAACAAATCAGAGTTTCAGTGGTTATTTTGTTGATTTGTCTAGACTTCAGAGAGTGTTCATTCAGATTAAATTGAAAAGAGTGTGTGCCTCTATTGCCTACTCTCCCCACAGCATGATTTTTAATATTACCAGCACACCCCTGTATTGCCCTATAAGCATGGGTAGAGCTCAACACGAATGCAGTAGAAAGCTAGGGAAATGAAATCAATATCGTCCTAGAGGCAACTAGATGGCACAGTGGATAGAATGCCAAGCCTAGGGTCAGGGAAATCTGAGTTCAAATCCAGCCTTAGACATTTACTAGTTGTGTGACCCTGGGAAAGTCATTTAACCTGTCTCAGTTTCATCATGTGTAAAATGAGGTTAATAATGAGCACTTAACTCCTAGCTTTAGCTTCTTCATCTATAAAATGGGGACAATAAAGTTGTATTGACTTTCCCACAGGGTTATTAGGAAGAAAACTCTTCCTAATTAAGTCATGCTTTACTTCTGCCTATGAGTTGGATGAATAAAGTTAGGTGGGGGAGAATGACATACCCAATCTTAAGAGAAGCTGTGAAATCACCATATAAACCTACTTTTTCCATCTATTAGTAAAGTCAGTCACACCTATCAAATATCCCAATAGCTCTGGGAAAGACACATATAAAGGAACATTATCAACACAATTCATAAGCCTGTAGATAGAGACAGAGCCAACTAAGGGTCTACAGCACCACTGTTCCAGTGATTCACTTGTAGTACACTTAGGATTCCCCACAGAACTAACCAGGGTTCAGGAAGATCAATCTAATAAGAGCAAACTTTTGACTTTGTTAAGTCCCTAAAACATTCCATAGATATTTCAATTATTTGTTCACTTATTAATTTTGACTAAGACTTTTGATGCCAATCCCATAAGTAAATCCACCTGCTTATATGGGAATATCATTATTTTTCCTTTACCAATAAGTCTCCCATGACAAAATACCCTGCTACAATGATGCACAAGTTGAGGTTATAGAAGTTCTACCTGAAGAAACTCTGAAAGAGATCTATGATTATCAAAATGTTAAAAGTCCCCCATCAAAACCATGCAGATTTTGTTACTCAGAGCCTAACAGCCCACAGTGACAGCACAAAGGGCTGAGGTCATGCTAGAGGGCTATACATTGACTATATTTCTCAGTCACTTACACGTGAAAATCAGCTTACAAATTACAAATGCTGTTGACTCACACTTCTCTAGTATTTGATGGTTTACAGAGCCTTCTCCTTATAACAACACTGTTAGGAAAGGAATGTCCCTTTTACAGATAAGTCTCTAAGAAATTAAATGATTTGCCCATGGTCAGTGATGGAATTTCTGACTCCAAGACCAGACTCCTAAATATGATTGCTTCTGTGACTCCACATTTGATCATAAACCATCCACAGACCAAAAAAATAAGTCATAAAAACCATGTCTCTCTTGCAGAACTTTCTATTCTCAGGTCTCAAAACTTGTCAGTAAATTAATTAATGCTAAATGCATCAATATTTCTAAAGCGTCATGATTTCTTTGGTGTGGGTTCTCTTTCCTATCTATAAATTGCACCTCCACCAACGCCATGTCTTCACAAGTTGTAATGGCCAGAAATGTTATCATCTAGTGGCCAGTCTTGAAAAGCTTCTCTAAGCTTGGTTGGACTGTCTCTTGGATGACAGGAATAGCCTCCTTTACAAAGTTCTCACTCAAAGTCTTCCCAATTTATTAGGACCTGCTACTACCTGCCTTCCACTGACATAGTCCTCAAGAGTCCAGAGTGATTATCATGCCATGGTAAGGCATCTGAGAATGCCAGCAGCAGAGTTTGCCACATGACCTGAATCTAAAACACACCCTGAAACATCGCTTTTCAAAATTCAGTGAATTACCTTGACACTATATTTATGCATCTCCTGTGTCAGCCTCAGTCTGGCACTATAAGAAACTTTTCAGGAACAAAACCTGAAACAAACTTCTTTGTAATTCACAGCCTTACTAAACATCAGAAACTGAAGCTAGAGAAAGACACTTGAAAATCGTTCATCTTAGACACGGCAGTAGCAAACCACCTTAACTGGAGTCTACTGCTTTACATGAAGACAGAGAGTCCTATATTCCTCAAGTTCCCTGGTAGGACTTTCTGACTGTTGTGAGACCACTTGATCAGACATTTTTATAAAGCCACTGCTTCCTTTGCCTCAATTCTAGGGGCCCCAGGAACTGGTTAATTGCTAAATGCAGATGCCTTTTCTTAGTGCTCATCAATTTTTCATCTTAGATACTTGGCTTTCTCTGGTTTTCATAACTGAGAAGCTTGTCTACAATGGCTGCTACCACTTCCTCTCTTCTCACTTTCTTCTCAGCTCTCTGCAGAATGACTTCTGACCTCATCAATCAAATGAAGCTGGTTTCTCCAAAGTTACCGATCTTAATTGACGAATTCTCAATCCTCATCCTGACTGACTTCTTTGTTGCCTGACACTGTCAATCATGCTCTTTTCCTGGATACTCTCTCCAGTTTTTTGTGACACTGGTCTCTCCCATTTCTTTCCCACTTATCTGACTCTGTCTTCTTTCCTAGATCTCTATCTTCATCATACCCACTAGCAATGCGGGTTTCTCCCAAGACTCTGTCTTGTACCCTCGTCTCTTATCCCTTTATACTACTTCACTTGCTTATCACCATCTACTTTCATGGATTCAACTACCATCCCTATGTATAGGATTCTCTGCAAACCACTCTTATGATCCCTAGTCTCTTATAGCCATCATAAAACATCTCAAGCTGGATGCCTCATCAAAACTTAAACAAAACTGAACTAATCATTTCCCCCAAGAATCCTCCCTACTTCCTAACTTTCCTATTACTGTGAAAGGTATCACCATTTTCCCAGTCAAGCAGGCATATTGCCTAGATGTCATCCTCAACTCCACATTCTCTTTCACCCCCTATATCCAATTAGTTGCCAGTTCCTGCCATTTTGACTTCTGTAACATCTCTTGAATACATCTTTTCCTCTCCCCTGATACTACTATTGTAATGGACTACTGGAGGTCTCCCTGCCTCAAGTCACACTGTACTCCAATGCATTCTCCACTGGGTTGTCAAAGTGGTCTTCCTTAAGCACAGATCTAGCCATAGTAACCCCCTATTCAATAAACTCCAATGATTCCTTGTAGCCTTCAGTACCAAATGCAAAATCCTTTGTTAGACTTTTAAAACCCTTTGTAGCATGGCCACCTTCTACCTTTGTGGTCCTCTTATGCCTTTCCATTCTCTGCATATTCTTCCTGTGATTCTGGCCCCCTTGATGTCTCTCACACAAGACACTGTCCTCAGATTCTATGCCTCTTTACTAGCTATCCCCCATGACTGGAATCTCCTCTTCCCTCACCTCCAACATCGTGGCTTCTTTCAAAGTCCAGCTAAAATATCACCTTTTGCAAGAAGACTTTCCTATTCCTTCTTATCCTTAGTGCCTTATTTCCAAGATTATCTCCAATTTATCCTTTGTATATATCTTAGTTCTGTGTGTTTGGCCTTCATTGCTGAAGAAGACCATGCCATCAGGGAAATGATGACATGACTTGCACTTGACTTTTTGAGTGAGGGAGGGCCGTGCAGGTCACCAGCCTCACTTCTTCTCCATGGCCATCTGAATCCAATGACCAGATATTCATCAGGATGACTGGAGATGACCCAGGATGAGGTAAATGTGGTTAAGTGACTTGTCCAAGGTCACACAGCTAGTGAGTATCAAGTGTCTGAGGTGAGATTTGAACTCAGGTCCTCCTAACTCCTGCTCTATTCACTGCACCACCTAGCTGCCCTCACCTTAGTTGTACATAACTGTTCATATGTTATCTCTCCCATTAGATAGTGAGCTCCTTGAAGGTAGGGACAGTTTGTGTCTTTCATTGCCTCCTCTAGTACTTAGCTTGGTGCCTGGCACATAACAGGTTTTAACTAATGCTTGTTGAGTTGTTGGCTTAGCTAACAAAAGTAGCAAGCTTCTGGTGTGTAATGCTAAGCATAGAGTTGCACATTGCTAGGTATTCAGTAAGCACTCGTTTTTTTCAGCCAGCAGAACCTTAAAGCTTTACTTAAGCTATGTCATACAAATGTCATTCCACTATACTTAACAGCATTTCTGTCCTTGATAATGGAACAACTTTTGAGTAAGAGGACAAAACTAGTCATGGTCAAATGTCTTAATTTTCAAAAAGGTCAATTTGATACAGTATAGACTAATGAGTTTAATGTTGATCCTGGCAAAACTCTAAAACATAGTATTAAGTTGATAGTTTGTGATCACTTAGGGGGGAAATAGTGATCAATGGTACAAAACATGAGGTTACTGTCCCAAGTTATTACAGACTAACCTCACTTTCTTTTTGAATAGTTATATTAAAATAATAGATCTGAGGAATGGCACAAAAATCATATCATCAATCACTAGATCAAGGAGCATTTACTAAATAATTATTATCTTCCAGGAACTTATGCCATATATTAAAAAAAAGTCAATAACCATCCCTGTCCCTAAAGCGTTTACATTGCAATGAAGAGAGAAAATCTCATAAAAAATGAGATGTGTCTCTGTGTGTGTATGTGTGTGTGTGTGTGTGTGAGAGAGAGAGAGAGAGAGTAGATGGGAGACTATGGTAGGTAAGAGGATGAGAAAAAGCTTCCTATAGTTTATGAATCTTAAAGGAATCCAGGGATTCTAAGAGACAGAGGTGAGGAGGAAAAGCACTGTAGGCATGGGGGTGAAGAAACGGGAGATGGCGTGTCACATACGAGGAACAACAATTGTGCCAGTTCGACCGTATCATAGAGAAGACAGAAGGGAATAAGGTGCAAGAAAGGGGATGGACGTAGGCATTTACATAGTGTATACCATGTGCCAGGCATTGTGTTAAACATTTTACAAACGTTACTTCACTTCACCCTTACAACAAGCCTGCAAATTAGGTCCTATTATTGTCCCCACTTTATAATTAAGGAAACTAAGGTTGAACAAGATAAAATGACTTGCCCAGGGTCACACAGTAAATGTCTGAGGAAATATTTGAACTCAGGTTTTCCTGACTCTAGAGTCAGCCCTCTATTGACTACACCACTTAGTTACCTCAAGATCAGTAACATAGGAAGAGATCAGGTTAGAAAGAGCCATGAATGCCAAACAAAGTAATATAATTGAACTTGAGAGCAATAGGGAACCCATGGAAATTATTAAGTAAAGGTAAGATCTACAGTTTCAAGAACCACTTTGGCAACTGTTTGGAGGATAGATTGGAATGTAGAAAGAATTCTGCAAGTCACTAGAAAAAGATTTAGAACATCCTTTGGATAAGATGACTAAGCTAGCTATATGGGAAAACATAACTAAGATTCACAAACGTATTGACAGATACGAAAAGTCGTAATATGAAATTAGTCATAAATGTAAAGGCATGTCTTTAGGTTGAAAAATTTGTTTATATTTACAGAAGATGAGAAACATTTAGCCAGCAAAAACGACCCATGATCTTTAGTTGTCTAGAAACTCAGTAGATAGGATGTGTCTGTCCCCAAAGCTAATGAAGCCTTAGACTGCATTAATGGCTATGTAGTGTTCAGATCAAGGGAGGCCCACGGAACTTGGGAGCTGGCATTCAGAGAAAGCTGTTTAGTTCTGGGCACCATGTTTTATGAGAAATATTGTTTTGGAACCGTGTTGACCAATTATTGCAGAAGAGGGATAAGAACATATCGATAATACCTTATATTCCTAAAAAAAATTTTTGTTATCATTATAGTATGTGCTTTTTAGCAGAAAAGAGAAGCCCAAAATTTGTTTGAGATAGGGGTGAGGGATGTTAGTGATTTGTGGTCCTACAATGGGAGGGGATTAAATCTCTGAATGAAAACTAAGAAACAGTATCCGATCTCGATTAGCCATAGATGTGTCTTTCATATCAGTTCACCAGAGTGAGGAAATAGGGAGTAGGTAAAACTATGAGCTGGTAGTGGACTTAGAAGGCCTGCGTTGGAATTTTGTGGTTGCTACTTATCCATTGTGCTACTCACAAATCACTTGGCCACTTTTTTTCGTCTTCTAGAAAATGGGGAAAGAAAATGGGAAAATCTGACCTATCTACTTGAGGGACTGCTGTGATAAAGGAAATAGCAAATACAAATAGGAATATTGTGCAAATATGAGATACTATTATTTCTGGAATTTTGCATGGAGACCAAAATAGCAGGTTACTAATTTTGGCCTCAATGTAAAATGTGCATGAATGACATCAACCCATGGAGAAAATAATTTAATTTAATTAAATATTATTTAAAATAATACATTCCCTCCATTTGTTCTGACTTCTTGGTATACTTCCTCAATTTGTTTCACTGCTACCTTTATCACTGCTGAATCACTGAGGATGCGAACTCTTTGGTCTACAGGCCCAGTCTGCTCTCTTTACATCTGACATATTTTCTACAGTAGTGTAAAAGACTTTATTGCAAGACTGAAAACATGACTAGAAAGAGAGTTAGAGGAAGTCGCCCAGAGGGAGAGGGTGGGTGGACTAGGAGGCACACCTGGGTGATCTAATCTTCACTTCTGTAATCTAGGGACTTTTAAGAGTTTATTTTTACTCAGGGTCCATGAACTTTAAAAAAAAAAAACATACAAATAATTATTTCAACATATTTGGTTCCCTTGGTAATCCTATGTATTTTATTTTATGCATTTAAAAAACTAGTCTGAGAAGAGATCCTAAGGCTTTACCACACTACCATTAGAAAAAAAAAATTAGGTACCCCTGTTTCACACACACACATCCCATTCCTTTATCCAAAACTAATTATCAACTAGCTAAGATTGATAAGAGTAGACTACACCATTCATTCTAAGCAGATAGTGATCCATGGGAGAAATGGAACTTGGGTTCCTCAGAGGGTTTAACCAGGAGCAGTGCTTGAAGATAAAGGAATAGAGCTCTAACTTTGGTATGTCAGGCACCAGGAAGAGGTAAGAGAGACATCTGGGGACAAGCTTTGCTTTTCTGAATTCCTCAAGTTACAGCGGTAGGGATGCTATGTACTTTGCCAAAAGGTCAGTCCTGCTTGTTAATAGCAAACATTTCAGAGTCTCCTAAATTTTCAACATGTCTAAAATTGGATTCTTAACTCTTCCATTAAACCTGCTCTTAATTCCGTGAAACTTTGACACTACCTTATTAGCTTCATGTGGACAAGAACCATTTCGTAGCTTTCCATGACTATTAATGGCATTACCATTCTCCTAGTCATCCAAGCTCAAAATGTCATCCTTATAAATGTTTTCTCCCTTTTGTGGATGAAGGAATCAATATTGAATGAATATCTACCTAAGAAGGACTTTCATGACAACAACAAAAGTCCCAGAATCCTTTTCTTACAAAACCATGCAACCTCCACAAAGCACAGGTTGTCTGGTATCTTAACAAAGTCTCAGGGAGGGTCAAAATACCAAAAGTCCATTACAAGGGAACATAAAGCTCACAAGAAAGTTTTAATTGAGGGGAGATACTTACAAAGCTAAAGGACAATGATGAAGAACAATCTACTGAGTCCCTGTGGACAAGTGGATATTCTACAGTGGCCACAGAGAGCATGGGCACTCTCTCCCAAACCATTAAAGTCTTATGTTTTCATAGGTTACTTATCTGAGATTAGGAGAACCAAGCATTACGGGAAGGGAGAGAAGAGTCTGGACAGCTAGACTGGTGCTGATTCATGCTACTAAAGAAAGGAACGATTCCTGGGGAAATAGAGGCTCTTTGATATTGAAACTGTGAGAAAAGGACTTTGGACTCTTACTGGTAGTGTTGTTGCTCTGACAAGGTGACTCAACTTCCCTAAGGGTTCATCATTTGATGGGTTGGGGAAGCTTCAGTATTTCTTACATTTGGTCATTAGGGTTATTTCCAATAGTGACAAACAGGATACTTCTAGTCCCTGTGTATGATGACTCAGAAGAATAGAGAGCAGCATGACTTACTGGATGGAGTACTGCACCTACAATCAGGAAGACTTGGGTTCGAATTCTACCTCATCAAGTTTCTATGTGACTACAGAAATCTCTGAGTCTCAGTCTCCTCATATATAATATAAGGAAGTAAATCTCTCTGGCTCTTGCCTCACAGGACTTTTGTATCAAATAAGATAAAACGCTTGGCAAATTTGAAAATGCTATAGTAATAATTAACATTTATGAAGTGCCTACTATTTGCTAAGCATTATGCTAAGCAATTTATAATTTTTATCTCACTTGATTCTCATAACAATCCTGGGATTCAGGTGCTATTATAATCCCCATTTTACAAAGGAATAAACTGAGGCAAACAGAGCTGAAGTGACTTGCCCAGGGTCAAACAGTTAGTAAGTATCTGAAGTCAAATTTGAACTCAGGGTCTTCCTAAGAACAGGCTCAGACTATCCACTGTGCCATCTAAATTAGCGGCATAATAACCCTATGGCTAGCATGGCTTTTGGGGTATAGGCTTACGCTGCCTTAATATGAAATCCTGAGAGGAGAGATGCTTCCCCAGCAGTGCTTCTATACCTTGAACTCCCCAGGCAAACTCTAGATGGCCTTCCCTACTCCCCCATCTCTGACTTAAGTACAGAAGATAAGGTACAAAACACTGGAAGCTTCCAAACTACTAGTTTACATTAGTTTCACATTTATCTCAGTTTGCAAAGTACTTTCCCCCCAAGAACCTTCCTGGGTAAGCAGTGTATCATTAATTTACCAGCTAGGTAAATAGGTGGCATGGCGGATGGAGTGTTGGACAAGGAGACAAGAAGATCCAAGTTCAAATCTCAACCTTGAGCTCTTTTTAAGCTGTGTAACTTTGAGCAAGTCACTTAGACTCTATTTACCTGTTTCCTCATCCATAAAATGGAAATAATAATAGCACCCTATCTCTCAGAGCTGTTGCAAGGATCAAATGAGATCATATGGATAAAGTATTTTGTAAGCTTTAAAATGCTATAAAAACGTTAGCTATTACTATTATCCCCTTTTTACAGATGACGAAACTAAGGCTCGGTGAATGACTCGCCCAAGCCACAGAGCTTATGTCAGACATGGGATTTGAACCCAGATATTAGAACGTGAATTCCTTGAGAAAGGGAACAGCTTTTGCCTTTCTTTGTATCTGTAGCCCTTAGCATTGTGCATGGTATATAGGAAGTGTTTAATAAGTGCATGTTGGTGATGATTTTTATGTCAATCTGTGGAGTCTAAATCTCATGTTCTTACGTTAATCACTCTGACCAAACTTTAGTCATGGGGTATAGTTTGGTTTGTTTTTTTTTCTGGTTCAGGTTAAGACCACAGGGTGGCTAGAACCCCAGCCTCTCTCCTACTCTGTTGAGGACTCTGTCCTTGAAAGGGAAGGTTGAGCTCATCACTCAATAGGCCCTGCAAAATGCTTGTGGTTGACCCTCTTGAAGTATTGGGGTGGGCAGGAAGTCAGAGAAGGGAGGAAACTGTTTCAATTCTGAAACCAGTTTTAGGCTGCAAAAGGCACCCCCCGAGTTGGGTGGGGAGTATGACCAATTCTCCCCAGCCCCCAGGGTTCCCAGCCATTTGTATCTATGAACCAAAATATAACACTGTATTTTTTGGGGGAAGAACTCTGGTGGTCTCTGACAATGTACTCAACCCCAACTCTCAAGAGAAACGAAGTTAGGGGATTCCCCTGAAGTGTGGAGTTCCACCACCGGAAGCTATCCAGCCAACAGGCTGGTAAGAGTAACCACTTCTATCTACTTGGATGGCACCTGGAGGGAAAGTTAGGAGTGCAATTGAGCTAGCCACTCACTATACTGAATGGAAAACTTGAGAACAGTTCCATTCATCATCAAATATGGTTCATAATGAGTTTCTTTTTAAATGACATCTTTACACGGCATGAAATTTCAGCACATAGCCTTGGCTTCTGTATTTTTTTACCTCTTTCCATCAGATCATAGATACAGAGCGTGAAGGGTTCTGAAAGATTATTGAACCCAAGTCCTTTATCTCACAAATGAAAAAAACTGAGACTCTCCCCCAAAAAGGTGAAGTGATTGGTCCAATTTGCACAGGTAATAAGGGGAAAAACTAGGATACCAGTTCAGGTCCTCTGCCTTCGAAGTCTGGAGTCCCAGAAAAGTCTATGGAGTACATGTGGTAAAGAGATGCCTTTTGAACTCCAATACATCTCCTTGTTATAATACTACCATCATCACAGCCATTGTCCTTCTTTGCATAATTCTTATCTTGCTTTCATGCAGTGCCCATGAAGGACAAGTTCATTTCTCAAAGGACACATCCAACCCTATCAAAAAAGACTCATTGTGAGGTCCTCAATCTGCCTTGAAAAGTAATGGGTTCCCCCTCCTTGGAGGTCTTCAAGTGAGGTTGAATAGCCACTTGTTGGATATGCATTAGTAGAATTTCTTTTTTGTATTAATTGGTCTAGAAAGTCATTGAGATCCCTTTAAGTTCTCAAATGCTATGGTTCTTTGCATGCATATGTCTCTAATGACAAGTATCCTGAGGATGAAAATAATAACCCATTGCTTCACCACGATAGACAGATAAACTTGGGGTCTCAAAGACCATATAAAAGTAAACGAGTCTTGACAGAACCTACCAACCTAGAAAGAATTCCTGGATCTGTTTCTTGATTGCTGCATCACCGTGGACTTGTCCCCTAACATTTTTGGACCTCAGTTTCCTTCTATAGAATGAGGAAGGCCTGAGGCCAACTTTGTTTTCATCTGATACAATAAAATGCTTAAAACTTGAGAATACTATCACACCATGGCTTTATTTAAGCTATGGATTAGTGAGGGCAAGAAGAGGTTTCCCATGTGTGAACAGAGGCTCCATCAGGTCTGAGAAGACTGCATAGAATAAATAGGGGCACTCCTACATAATATTCCCCCTCCAGACAATAAAAACAGGGAGGGTCAGAGCTTCTGGGTGTTTTGATCAGTTTTGTGGGTTTTTTATTTTACTCTTAAAAAAATCTTTGTTCCATGGAAAAAATCTCTGTGAGAATAGGAAGGCATATAGAGGGAAAATTTAGGTTATCTAAGGGGTCATCTTCAGTTGTCCTGATCCATATTAGACCACTAGACCCAGATGGCTCAGGAGGAGAAATTGAGGCTTGTGACTTTGCACAGTGTTCTCATTTATATCCAATTCACTTGCAAATCATGGCATCATCTTCCTGAGATCTCAGTCCCCTTCAAAAATGAAGGACAAAGCACAATTCCCCCTCTAGTTGGCCACTCACCTAAGGATCCTTTGTTACTTTTGTATTTCTTCAGTTCTGTCCAACTCTTCATGATCCCATTTGGGGTTTTTTTAACAAAGAAAATGGAGTAGTTTGTCATTTCCTTCACTAGCTCATTTTCACAGATGAGGAAACTGAGGCAAAGTTAAGAAAATCGCACAGGATCACCCAACTAGTAAGTATCCAAGGCCAGATTTGAACTCAGAAAGATGAGCCTTCCTAGCTCAAGGACCAATGCTCTATCCACTATTCTAGCCAGCTGCCCACTAAGGATTCTTGTATGAAACATAGATCATACATTTGGGGAGAAGCACCCTCACCAGGTCTTGACAGATGAACAGTATTTACCTAGGGCTTACTATTAAGAAGTTGGACCAAATGACTTCCAAGGTTCCTTCCAACTGAAGAGACATAATCCTATCATCCCAGAAGTCTAGAGACATCCTATCATCCTGTGAGTTTAGAGGGGCTCATTGAGAGATAAGTAATATTCTAGGCCATAGAAACTTCCAAAAACTGTCACCTAGGGATGGAGAGCTTTTATAATATATAAATTCTTGAAATATTAAAATTGAAATGTTGAAAATATTAGAAAAAAGTGAAATTAAAGGTCTAATGGTGAGGAAGCTTCAATTTTTTATGACCTTCAGTGGTGGCATTTGGAGAAATGTGTTCACATGCGCCAACTGGGATGAGGTTTCAATACCCTAAGTGACTATAAGAGTATAGGTAACTTAAATGGTTCTGATTCTTTTGATTTTAAATGTTTTTCCCTTTCTTGCCAAACAGAATCATCTCTATGCTATGACAAAACATTGGAGTAGGAATTCAGTGAAAGATATGCTAAATAGCTGAAACAATAAGAAAGATATATGATGATGAAACTGTGCTTTTTGCAGAATGGATGATTTCACTCAATGTATAAGACAGAATCCATCACTAAGAAAACTATGTTATGATACCTTCCCCAACCATGTGCTGAAATGGTATATCTTAAAAAGAGATATTATTGGTTTGCTAAAATTACATCATGGTACTTCAAAAAAAATCAGCACATTTGTGATATCCCAAAAAGTAAGGAGCTTACAATTCTCCTATGTCAGCATCTGGCCCATTAGTTCATCAATCGTCATTGATGAGAAAACTTGTATGAGAAAACAGATAAGAGCCTAGTTTCAGTCAGGATTTTAAAGATCCTCTTATCCAATTCCTTCATTTTATGAGTGAAGAAAATGGGACCCACAGAAGTTCAGTGATTTACTTAAAGGTCACACAGGTAGTAAATGGCAGTCAGGATTTGAACTCATACTTGACTCATACACTGAAAACATTGTCTTCATTAATAGAATGTAAACTCTTTGAGAGCAAGAACTATTTCATTTTTGTCTTAGATTCCAAGTGACTAAGTGCATTACACAGAGTAGGTTCTAATAAATGCTCATTAATTGATTCCAAATCAAACACTTTCTACCATATGGTTTCTTATTTATTTATTCATCATTCCTTCTTACAAGTATTTATCTCTCCTTAACACTAACTCCCCTAAATTAAACATTAAAGAAAAGAAATTCTCATAACAAATATACAGGGTTCAATAAAATCCCCTCAAATTCCCATGGCCACGTACAAAGATGTATGTTTCATTCTTCATTTTAAGTTCATTATCTCTCAGCAGAAGATGGATAACATGTTTCATCTTGAGTCTTCTGAATTTCTGGTGGATCATAGCATTGACCAGGTCTTAGCTTTTTTTCCAAGTTGCATTTCTTTACAATGTTGTTGTCACTGTGTGAATTATTCTCCTACTTCTGCTTAATATACAAGAAGTCATACAGACATCAATTCCTGCGTTCCAATGAAACCATTCATTTCATAATTTCTTGTAGCACAAAAATATTCTATTACATTCATATTCTAAAATTTGTTTAGCCATTCTACAAGAGGAAATCGCCCCTTTGGTTTCCAATTTTACCTATTATGGAAAGAGTTGCTGGGAGTATTTTTGTCCTTATGGGTTTTTCCTTCAATAAGGAATACAAGTAGTAGTGGTATATCTGAGTCGAAGGGGATTCATACTTCTGTTGTGTTTGGGGTTTTTTTCAATTTGGGTCCATAACTCCAAATTGCTTTCAAGAATGACATGACCAATTCACAGTTCCATACTTCTAGGAAGTATTAATTTAGTCTTTATAAATGTTGGCATTTATATTAATGGCTATTGTGAATTACTATTATTATTGCAATTAACTTTGGGTCATTGGCCACAGTTATAAAGTTCTTGGAGCAGCTAAGTGGTACAGTGAAAAGAGTGCTGAGTCTGTATTCAAGAAGACTCATTTTCCTGATTTCATACCTGCTCTCAGATGCTTACTAACTGTGTGATCCTTATATGAGAGAGGGGAAATACCATAAATATATGTGAGATATATATATAGATATATATATACACTTCTACATATATGTGTATGTGTATAAATTTGCAGAAGGAAGGGGGCACAGGTACAAAAAAAAGGATAGCTTGTTAATAACAGAACATGTATTCCAGAAGGCACAATGGAACTTTAGGGAACAGTACAATCAGAACATGAGAGACAAGGGACTAATATAGATGAGTATGAAGGCACAAAAGTGGTAGAGCTTTAGCTAAGGCAATCTGCAACTCAGAATCTCTGGGATTCTGAATAGGGTCATGGAGGAGTTAATTACCCAGACTTCACAGTGGGACAGCTAAGTGGTATAGCAGATAGTTTTGGGCTTGGCTTCAGGAAGACTTGAGTTCAAATCTGATCTCAGATGTTTATGAGCTGTGTGACCCTGGGCAAGTCACTTAACTTCTGCTTGCCTCAGTGTCAAATGACCTACCTCCTGGGTTTGGTGAGAGGATCACATGAGATGATAATTTCTAAGTGCTTAGCGCTGAGCCTAGCCCTAGCACGTAGCAGGTGTTTATTATTATTGTTTGCTATTATCGTTAGGAAAGGGGAAAAGCTAAGGCAGCTTTGATTGTAGAATGTAGAAAATGTAACCAGAAATAATAAAGGGTTCAATATGTATTACAGTGTACTTGTTGCTTTACTTCCACAGAGAACATTAGATTTCAAGCCAGAAAACCTGGTGTCAGGTCCCAATTATTAGCCACCTGACCTGCTGCATGCTACTCTCCCTCTTTGAAATATTCATTTTCTCACTGGTTAAAACGACATTAACAGTAAATGCACCATATGCCACCACTTTTTGTTGTGGGAATCAAAATTTAATTATGTATCTGAAAGTTCTTTATAAGAATAAAAAACTTTCAATAAAAGATACTTTTGTATCCGGTATGTATGTGTTTGTCCTTCATTGCTGAAGAAGACCATGCCATCAGAGAAATGATGACATGACTTGCACTTGACTTTGTTTTTGAGTGAGGGAGAGCTGTGCAGGTCACCAACCTCACCTCCTCCAGAGCCATCTGAATCCAATGACCAGATATTCATCAGGATGACTGGAGATGACCCAGGATGAGGCAATTGGGGTGAAGTGATTTGCTCAAGGTCACACAGCGAGTGAGTAGCAAGTATCTGAGGTGAAATTTGAACTCAGGTCCCCCTGACTCCTGCACTGGTTGTATCTGGTATGATAACAAATGGAATGATTTCCCAGAATTGCATTCCCTTGGACTGGAAAACCTGTACAGGACCCTAAATTGAGAACTGTAAGGGAACTTGCAAATCATACCATCCTCAAATTTTTCCCTCTCCCTAAAGCACGGGTTCAATCATATCATACCCTGCTCTATAAACTCCAATGGCTCCCTATTTCTCTATTATCAAACACGAACACCTCTGGCCTTAAAGTTCTTTACAACTTTGATGTGACACACCTTTTTAGGCTTATTATAAGTTACTTTGCACACTCAGTTTTCCAGACAAGCTGGCTTTCTTGCTATCACTCTCATATGACATTCCATCTCCTTTGTCCATGCTTGAATTGGACTCCACCTCATCTCCCCCTCTTACAGCTCCTTCTTTCCCCCCAAGTCATAGTCAGGTTCTGCCTCCTGCACAAAGCATTTCTAGATCCCCCATGAGCAAGTACCCACCCCACAAAAAAATACAATTAGTAGGTACTTATTTCATAGTTTCCCCTGATAGAATGTAAGCATTTTGAGGGCAAGCACTGCTTCATTTTGGTCTTGCACATAAATTCTCCAAGGCCTAAGCATATAGTAAGCCCTAAATGAGTACTTCTTAATTAATATTTAAACCTCTCATTTTACAGATAAGGGAACTGAGGCCCTAAAAAGTGAAGTTATTTTCCCAACACCCCAAAGAAGGTAATTTGCCTCAAAGGGTTGGGATATGAAACCAGACCTCCTGGCTCCAGAGCTAATGTTCCTTCTCACCTTCCTGAGGTGAGACAGAGAGGTCCAAAAGTCCAAGCAAAGGAGAAAACAAAATTCCAAAAAGCCTTCACAACCACAGGCCTTTCCCATGGGAAGCATCTTTCGGATTGGAACACTGAGACTATCTGTGACTCATCCAGGAAAATAGGAGCTGACGGACACAGAAACAGCCTAAGACTGATTTGTTTGTTCTTCAAAGATCCTTAGGCAAAAATTACATCCAACTTGAATATAATTTTGCTCAGTATTTTGTATGGGAGTACATATGAAGGTGAAGTCACACCAATTCCAGCTTCTTTGCACTTAGCTCAGAAATGGGTTCAGTTTTTTTAGCTATATCTGACTCTTCATGACCCCCTTTGAGTTTTCCTGGCAAAGATACTGGAGAGGTTTGCCTTTTCCTTCTCCAGCTCATTTTACAGATGAGGAAACTGAGGCAAGCATGGTTAAGTGACTTGCTCAGGGTTATACAGCTAATAAATGTCTGAAGGCAGATTCAAACTCCAGGAAGATGAGATTTCTTGACTCCAGGCCTGGCACTCTACCCACTGTGCCACCTAGCTGCCTCCAGAAATAGGAAAGGGCACAGCAATTTGATCAAATCAATAATTACTGCCATAAGATATTGGAGCTTTCCAGATTTCATTAACACAGCATTAGTCTGTTATGAATGCCCATATTTCCCTCCTCCAAACAAACAGCATCCCCTTCCTTTCTCTATCACTTTTCATGGGAATTTCTCTGATTTCTAGTAGGAAGATTTATAAAATCATCCCTAAACTGAGCCTAAAATGATATAAGCAAGTGAAGTCTCTATCCTAACGTAACCTAGGACTCAGTGCCCCGAGCTCTGGATCAAAGCAGACTTAGTTCAGCCTTGAGACAATCTGGCTTCTGGCCTCATCATTCAACTGAAACTGCTCTCTCCTATTGCCAAGCTCTTAATTGCCAAATGTAATGGCCTTTTGCCAATCCTGTCCTTTTGACCTCTCTGCACCACAGCCTATGGCACTCCTGAGTTCCCTCTCCTCCTGAGATACTACTCTATCAGAGTTCCTCTCCTGGCTGTCTGACCACAGTCTCCACTGATGGTTTCTCATCAGCTTGATCACTGGATGTCCTCATCTTTGTTCTTTTTTTTTTCTTCAATTCTGTCTTGGTGATCTCCCTAGCTCCTACTGGGAAGGGAAATGAGGGAAAAGTAATCCTCACAATAACCCTGGGATATGTGTTTACCTTCCCCATTTTTGAAGGTGAGAAAATCGAGGCAGTCAAAAGTTAAGTAGCTTGCCTAGGGTCATACAACTCTGTCTGAGGTAGAATTTGAACTCAAGTCTTTCTGACACCAGGCCTACTGCATCACCTAGAAACCAACTGGTTTGATGATCATCTCCATAATAAAAACTTTTGTGGTTGCTGTTCAGTCATTATATATCTGGCTCTTGGTGACCCCATATGAGGTTTTCTTAGCAAAGATACTAAAGTGGTTTGTTACTTCCTCCTCCAGCTTATCTTACAGATGAAGAAACAGAGGCACACAAGGTTAAGTGATTTGTCCAGGGTCACACAACTAGTAAGTATCTAACACCATATTTGAAATCATGAAACATCTTCTTGACTTCAGGTTTGGCATTCTATTTACTGCACCACCTACCTACCCTATAGTAATGATTCCCAGGTCTATATATCTGGCCCTAGTTCCTCCTAGGAATTAAGCTCCAGTCCCACATCATCAACTACCTAACAGAAATTGGCATCTCAAATTCAGCATATCTAAAACATAAATAAATATTTTTCCCCCCGCAAAGATATCTGTTTTGTGAACTTGTCTATTACCATCAAGGACATGACCATCTTCCCAGCTGTCCATGCTGGCAACTTTGGCATCATCATCCTAGAATATCTGTCTTCCTTTAGTTCAAATGCCACCTTCTGCTGGAAAGATTTCCCAGTCCTCCCATTGTCTAATACCTTCCTTTGTAAATCTACCTTCTATCTATTCTATATATACCTTGTAGGTCATACTTGATGAAGGGCCTCGATTTTGATACCCCCTCTGCACCATCTCTAAGCTTCCAATTCTAACATTCTACAATTCGGTAGCTTGATATGTGGGATATGATCCTTGTTAAAATACTCAGGATAGATTGAGGCCCCCCAGACAAAATGAATGATAGGATGTGTCCATCCATCCAGTAGGATATAATAAAAACATCCTGAATTTGTAGACCTAACAACTTGGTTCCTCTCTAGGTTGCACTACTTACTACCTGTACAGTCTTGGACAAATCACTCAATTTCTCTGAGTCTCTTGGGTTTAGGGCTATAATTTGTAAAACAGGAATAATATATGCCCTGACTACTTCACAGGTATCTGAGCATTAAATTTGATTGTTTATTTTAAGTGCTTTCCAAGCTTAAGGACTATATGAATATAAGCTATTATTAGTGTTATAGTATTAGATTCTAGGCAGCTAGGTGGTATAGTGGCTAGAGCTCCAGGCCTAGAGTCAAGAAGACTTGAATTCAAATCTGGCCTCAAACATTTACCAATTGTGTGACATGAGCAAGTTACTTAACCCTGTTGGCCTCAGTTTCCTCATCTGCAAAATGAGCTGGAGAATGAAATGGCAAACCACTCCAAATGGCCAAATCAGCTTTCTTGCCAAGAAAACCCCAAATGGGGTCACTGAGTCAAACACAACTGAAACAGCTCCACAACAATAATAACTACAATATTATATTCTATCCACACAACTGTCTTAAAGAGAGGCAGCAGAGTGTGATGGGAAAAGTCATGGGAGAGGAGTCAAGAGAGACTTGGTTGTATGCCTTGAATTGACAGTTACTAGTTTTGTGATTAAAATGACCAAGTAACTTGACCTTAGGTTAACTTTAGTTTCTTCATTTTAGTAGAATGAAGGGACTGGGTTAAACGAACTCTAAGATCCCTACCAGTTCCAACTTTCTATTTACTTAACTAGATTTTTACAACCAGCCTTGTGATAGCACTTAAGCTTATAGTGAGAGTCAAGTGAGAGCATGGATGTCAAAGATCATGGATGTAAAGAGCTCTGCCAAGCTCAAATCTATTCATGAGTATTTACTCATTATAATCGAAGTGTGCCTTTCATCTTTAGAACTTCTCCTTAAATGGACCAGGAAGTAGATGAGGGGGAGGTAGGGGAGAACAATGTGACATTTACCATAAAAATGGAAGAAAATTGGGTGGGGAGAGAGAAGAGCCCACCTCACTACTGTTCCCTTTGATCATTCACACACACACACACATACACACATACATATACACACCCCTCGTTCATGAGCCTTACTTCCACCCACACCTACAAGCAAGTACTGTAACTGCACCCCCATTGAAAAGCAGAGAACAGCTCTAAGCTGAGAAGGGAAGAGGGGGAGGAGCTGTTACATGGGAGGTGGTAATTGGGGTGGGGAAGAAACCATGCAAGCCTTCCAAATATAGAAGGAAAGATCCAGAAGGGGCCACAGAATGAAGGAGAAGATTTGGTGCAGTCATTCTGTTGTCATTTGCAAGAGCCATAAAACGATTTGAATTGTTCTTTCTTCAACTTCATCCTGCCCCTTTCCATTATTATAAGTATTTTTGTTGACATGTAAAGCCTATAATAACATGGCCCCAACCTAGCTTCACAGTTTTGTTCCACATTACTTCCCTCCATGAACACTACATTTCAACCAAGCTGGATTTATTGTTCCCTATATGTGACTCTCCATTTCCAGTCCGCCTGCCTTAGCTACCCCTGCCTAGAATTCATTTTCCCTTCACCTCTACTTCTCACAATCACTAGTTTCTTTCACGGTTCAGCTCAATTGCCACCTTCCACATGAAGTGTTTTCTGACTTTCTCCCCTCATCTGCCATCTCTCCATCACCATCTCCATCACTATCATCATCATCATCATCCAATCACCACCACCACCATCATCATCATCATCCAATCACCACCTATCCTTTTCAATAGCCCTGATCCTCCTTTACTTCCACCATCTACCTTCTCACTTGCTAGAGAACAGAGATGGAAAAAAGTCATACAACACCACACACAGTGCCTAGCCAACAGATCCTTGACACATTGATCGAGTAGTGAACTGATAGACATGGTAAACATGGAATAAATATTCATTGGTTGACTGATTGCTTATCCCTAAGAGCACCTCCAAAGTGGTCAGGATGATTGTATCTGAGTAGCAGAAAGTAAAACTGACCAGAAACAGGAAGTAACACCCAGCTGTCTCATAGTTGCAGCTGAGCAAGAATAATGCTGTCCTGCTTGAGGTTTACATTTCCTCAAATAGGAAGGAGGCTTCTGGGGATGATGCATCAAAAGAATAGTGAGGTCAGAGCAAAATATAAATTAATGACATATAGAGTCCCTTCCACTAGATATAGACAAGCAGAAGCAAGAGACATCAGAAGCCAAGGGGAAATTTAAGGGTCCCGTTCTTCAGGCAAAGATTGGACTTCATAATACTGAAGATGTGACTCAGGAATTTCATGATCCTAAGAATATTATAAACAACCCCCCCAAATATCGGAAAATCTCAAAGACTAGCCTGACTTCCCAAGAGTACTTTACTATAGATAACATCTCATTTGACTCTCATAATTAATTGTTAGGTGTTATTAGTCTCACTTTATAGATGAGGAAATAGTCATAAAGCTATAGTATATATTATATAATATAGTATACATAGTATAGTATTATATAGAACAGTGTAGGCTACATATACTATATTACAATATATAACATACAACATATATTGTACTCTACATTATAATATACTATATAATATACATGTTATGCAAATATATTATATATTATAGTATATTATATAGAGCACTATGATACATACGTATGTGTATATATGTATCTCCTATTTATTTACAGTATAAATATAGTACATATAACAAATGTAACTTAGTGGTGAATTGATAGACATAGTAGGTATGTAATAAATGCTTTCTGGTTGATTAGTTGATTATTTCCAAGGACCCCTCCCAAGTAGTCAGAACTACTGAGTCTGAGAAGCAAAAAATATAAGTAACGAGAAACAGAAAGCAACACCCAGCTGTCTCATGATTATAGCTGAACAAGAATATGCTGACCTGCTTGAGATTTACAATCCTTCAGACATATATAGTATGTGTATATTGTGTTTATTATATATTATATGTGTAGTATATATAGCATATGCTGTATATATGTAGTATATACTATGAACTATGTGATATATTATGTAGTATGCTATATGTATCTTAATATATGTGAGGTCTATACTATGAGCCATAAATAATATAACATTTAATAATATACTGTATAGTACAGCGTACATAATAAAATACTATATGTAGCACATACTATACAATAAAGTATATTATTATATAGTATATGGGCTATGTATACTATAATGTGTAATATATACTACAGTATGTAGTATATATGGTTTATATTGTGTATTTGGGTGTATAGTATATACTATAATTACTATTATAATTATATAATACTATACTATAGTATATACTATAATTCTATGACTCCGTTTCATTTCCCCATGTGTAAAATGGAAATAACACTTAATTTAGACTCTGTGTGTGTATGTGTATATTGTACAGACACACATGTAGTGTAGAATCCAGTATATAATTAGAGCTGGAAATGGCTTGAAGAGTCAAGTTCAACACCCTCAATTTTCAGATAAGGAAACTGAGATTCAGAGAAATGAAATGAATTGCTCAAGGACATAGAGCTAATTGATGGCTAGTGGTAGAGCTATAGCATATAAATATATCTGTATATTGTATATACTATATGTGTGCATTAGGTATATAGTACATACTATACATAGGATATACATATATGTATGTGTGCCTATGTGTATATGTGTGTATATTTGTACGCTCTATATGTGTGTAGTATGTATGTGTATCTCTCTAAATATATGTATAGATATAGATATAGATATAGATATAGATGTGTGTGTATAAAAATTTGATCTCCTGATTCTTAGTGTCAAGTTGCTTCCATGCTCCCATACTGACTTTCAAGCTCCACTCCACAGCATATGTTCTCCACTCTTCTGTCACGTTTCCCTACCCCCAAGTCTCAGTTGAAAAGGTGAGAAACCTAGTTCCTCTAAGGGAAATACCAAGAGGAGGAGGGGGTGGAGGGGTCACCACATATACTCACACTCCCAGTGCCTTTCATCTTGGCTTCTCTTTCCACTACACTTAAGTAAACCTCCTTCTCTCATAGTCCTCCAACAGCACAAGCAGTAGGGGCAAGGCAAAGAGTTCTATTTAGAATTCACACTTACAAGAGTTAGTTATTTAAAGGAGCTGGTTTTTAACCAATCCTTTCTTTGCTTTCAAAACCTCAGAGAACTCAGACCTCTAAAAAAAAAAATTATACTAATTTCACTAGAGTCATAAAAGTACTCAAATCTCCAACCATTTTTCAATGTAGGAAGAGGAATCGCTGAAACATCTGGCCAGCTACCATGGCAGAAGCTGGATGATCACTTGTCAGGGGTGCACTATAGGGGAGATTCTTGTCCAGATATAAGTTAAATTAGATGCCAGTTCCAAGAGTCTATGAATCAATTGTTTTGAGTAATTTCACTATTTAAGAGTAATTAGGCAGGTATAACTAGTTTGAATAAATGAAGGCCTGAACTAGCTAATATTTCAAAAGAAAATCTATGCCATTACTTTTAAGTACATGACATAACAAACTAAAGAAAAATCCAATTTTTGTTGAATTGAGGTGCCAGGTTGATCCAATTAATAGATTAGAACCACTTGTAATCAACACATTAATAATTACAATAATGACTAAAATTTCTTTAGCACTTAGGTTACAATGATGTTTATATACTTTTTTTTCATTTAGACCAGATAACACCCCTGTGAACTAGGTTCTAGTAGAGTTATTATCCTTATCAATATACTAAAGATAAAGAAAACTGAAGAATGAGCTTAAGTGACTCTCCTGTGATCATATACCTCACTTGTATGCAGATAATGTTATTAACAAATTTCAAAATCTTGTTCTCTGAAGTAGGTTAAACTTTCACTCTCCATCTTATTTATAGAATCTTTTTGTTTAATGAGATAATAGGCAGATGTGCTTTGTAGAATCGCATTTCTGCAGCCGTTCAGTCCAATCAAGATCCCTTAAGGAATCATCATTGTGTTGGTCATCTAACCTGTCCTCAGAGAGCCCCAGGGAAGGAAAGCCCATCAATTACCTCCAGAGGTAACCCCTTCCATTCTGGTTAGTGCTCATCACTTCTCACAGCTCTCCCATCTTGGTTTCTGTGCTAACTTTCTTTAAGACCCAATTCAAGTTCCACCTTCTACTTGTTGCCTTTCTCAATTCCTTCCAACTCTAGCATATTCCTTCCCCAAACTACCTTGTATCCACTTTGTATACATCAAGTATATATTTACATACATACATCACAGGACCATAGATTTAAACCCAGGAGGTCATTGAGTCCAACCTCATTTTACACACAAGTAAACTGAGACTGAGAGTGCTTCAGGCAAGAGTCTTCATAACTCTAAATCCAGTACTCTACCCATTACACCACCTAACTCCCACAAAGTATTCCATGTGTCAAAAGTAAAACTGTCTCCTCCATTAGAACATAAGCTCTTGAAGGTCAAGGACTACTTAATTTTTGTATTTGAATTCCCAGTTTTTTGTATCACAGTGCCTGGTACATAGTAGGTGAATAATAAATGTCTACTGATTGATCTATTTATAATATCCAACCATTGGTTCTCATTCTTCCCTTTGGGACTAAATAAAATAAAATATGAAATCAAGCAAAATATAAAGTCCCTCTTCCACATCCTATCCCTTCAGATATTTGAACATAACTATTATATCTCCCCTGAGATTTCTCTAGGATAAACATCTCTAATTCCTTTCATTGACCTTCAGACCCCCATCTGACCTTGGGCAAGTCAATTCAACTCCCAGGGTCTTAGTTTCCTTATAATATATTGAGGGGTTGGACTAGATGCATTTGGGATCCTTTTCCAACTCAAAATGTATATTATGTTCCCAGTCATAAAGGCTTCCATATTATTCCTCCACCTCTTACTTGATTTTCAAAATCCTTTTTGAGCTCTTCCATGGCCTAAGGCCATTGAATATTTATTTATTTTGGATGTTTGGTATACAGAAGCCTTGACATTTATATCTTTCCCTCATGGTAAGCATTGTTCTTCCTTGTTGGAAAGGATGGGAGAAGATATCTGTTCACCAAGAAAGTAACTTTCTATAGTCTTATTTTTTTTCCCTTTTTGGGGCATTTTCCCAACCAGTTACTTGACTTTTGGGTCCTTTGTCAAGAGTAGGGTATACTCTGGGAATCTTTAAAATCTCAGTTCCTCCAAGGTGGCACAATCAAGTGTGTACACTGGTCTGGGAGAAGGAAGAGATTTTTGTGCCCAGAATCTTAGCAGAGTTTCCTCTCCACAGCCACCTGGCCTCCAGTTCCACCAAGCCAGCACTGGGGGCTGAGATTCAGATAAGCTGCATGGGCAGGGCCACCATTCAGTGTGAGATAAAGATCAGCTGCCGCAGGGCCTCTACACAGGACTGAGGTAAGAATGGGCTACTCAGTGCCCCTGGGGTTTTTACAATCCAACAATGGATGTGGGCTACTATAGGGGCTGCTGTGGGAATGCTGCTACCTGCCTGATGTGGCCTCTGCAGCTGCTGTCTAAGGCCAGAGCTATGGGAAGGCCCTTCTCCCTTCCCAGTCAGCTGAAAAATCCCTGTCACTGACCTTTGGTGCCTGTGGGTTGAGCGATCTGCCAACCACTGCTATTGCAACTGGGGATTCGCTGCTACTGTGACTGGAGATTCCACCCCCCAGGTGTCTTCCTCCCAGAGCCATGCCTTGTGGCCAAGGCTGGGCTGGGCTCCACTCCATGTCCAGTGCAACAGACATTTCCCATGGGTTTTTCAGGTCATCCTGGGCTGGAAATCTCCACTCTGTTATTCTCCACTTCTGCTGCTCCAAAATTTGTTGACAATCTCTCTCTACAGGTATTTTAGGAGCTGTGTGGGGAGAGCCAGCATATGTGTGTCTTTCTACTCCACCATCTTGGTTCCGCCCCTAGAGGCTTCCATATTATTACAACCAGATGCCACAGAAGAAATACAAGACTTACTGAAAGGCCTGCTTGGGTCAGTCCCCTGATAGTTAAGTGTTGAGTCTTTAATTAAGCTCATAACATGGGCTGGGCACTGTGCTGAGTATTGGAGATGCAAACACAGGCAAAATGACAATCCTTTCCTTCAAGGAGGAAGGAATCCTGATGGACAAAAACAAGGCACAAAAGGAAACTGAAAAGTCAGATTAGGAGATGGCGAGGGAAGAATAGGGATTCAAGCAAGGGGATGGTACTGAAGTCCAGAAAGTCATAAGTAAAACCAGGAGAATAAAGATTGGCAGGTTGGGATCCTCCATAAAGAAAAGGAAGGCCTCAGGAGGAAGTCAACAATGGGAGAAGGACACCAGCATGATGAACAGATGTTCCTGGAGGAGAAGGTTACAGGGAAGGATGAATGTTCCAGGATGAAGAGGCCACAGGCACTGAAGGAAATCGCAGGGAGAAACAGTGACTGACGCCTAATGGCAAAGTGTAAAATGTCAGAAGTAGAGTCAGGAAGGGAAAAATATTTTTAGGTCCAATACTGGAGTTAAATAAGACATTTCTAGGTCATTCAAAAGTTAACCAAGTATTTACTAATCTATAGCAAAAATATGATAGTTTTTATTGATATGGTGCTTTAAAGTTTACAAAGAGTTTTACATACATTGTCATATTTAATCTTTATAACCCTGTGAAGAAGGAGCTTTTATCATGCTCACTTTTTGCCCAGGGTCACAGAGCTGATAAGTGCCTAAGACAGGCTTTGGATTTGTCTTCCTGACTCCAACTCCTACGCTCTATTTACTTATTTGGTTACCAAGATGGTCAACAAGGACAAGTCACTCAGCTGTACTAGGTGAGTCCCCCTTCATCTCTACACTGAAACATGTCTGGTCAGTGGGGCAGAGTATGATGACCCCCATACAGCCTTGAGATACCAGCCAAGTCAGGAGAGCCCCAACTCCTTGTGGGGCCTTTTCATGCCTTTAAGTGACCAGGAAGTCACATAGCTGCCAGATCTAAGTCAATCTAATCTTGAGAACCAATTCAATTCCATTTAAGAAGAAAATGGTCTAATCTGAATGGGGCATAGTCCTAGGAAAAGCTAGTCTATTCCCAGGGGCAAGGGACTCAAGTAGCTAATATTATTGCTACCATCCTAAATGAGTCATCAAGAGGGAATCCAGATTCCATGTGTGGGCTTTATTATTTATTCCCAATAAGCTTTCAATCTGTGGGGTTCATTGAGAACGACTGGTTCAGTTAATAAGATTAGTTATTTGCCATCACAGGTCATGGGAAAGAAAGGAGATTGAAGGACAACCCCTCATTTTATAGATAAGGAAACTGAGGCCCAGGAAAGTGAAATGATTGCCCAAGGTAGAGTAGGCAGTAAGCATCAGGCTAGATTTGAATGCCTCAGATTCATTACTATAACACCATGTGGCACTAAAAGAAAAGGAACAGCGTGGTCATTGATCCCAGTTAAGAGGAAGATTTTGGGAACATAGCGATCTGATCTTTTCTTGTTATGTGTCCAGGACAGGATGGTACTCCCCATTACTCACAAGTCCTCAGGGACAAGTATTCCTTCACAAATATCACCACCAAGATAACTGGCAGCCACCTGCCTCTTTGTTCACTGTTCCAGGGACAAGAATGAAATCTGCAACAGACTGCCAACGTCCGGCAACATACCATGACAGAGTCTCGCTAAGTCAGGGTCAAGGGGAACATCGTTAAAGACAGCTGGAATGAAAACGAATGCAGATGCTGCCAAGAGCATACCTGTATAGAAAGGAAAACTGATCAGTCCCGGGACCTGAGCAGGCTGCCATCTTTGAACACCAAAGAGCAGACCACAGAGTGTCTCTTAACGTTATTGTCAATAACTCAAGAGGAAAAAATCCCCCGAACCCATGCAACAAAGCTGCTCAGACCAAAGTGTGACAAGAAATGTAATGCGAATAGGTAGTTCTCTGCTTTCAGCGACTTTGAAATCCATTAACATGCTTGTTTACACAATCACAGACCCACCTGTTTGCCAATGCCTTTCAACTGGTGTTTCAGAATGGTTGACTTGTACAGAATGTTCCTTGTTTTGACAGCAACAATGTGGAAAGCTTATACCAGTCAGAGCCAACAGAGAGGGATATCCGGCATTAAACAGTAAAATGAAAGGAGAAACCAAAGTGGAATGGCTGGCACTTTGTATCAGAGCAAAGAATTTAGAGGGTATTGAATTTAAAAGGCACTGGCAGTCCCTTCAACAGCATGGGAACAGCAGGGCCAATTATTCTTGGTAATTAATTAACAAGAATGGTTAGCTGAAACAGGAAGCTACCAGATGATGGGTTAGGCTAAAGAAGAGTACCTCCCCCAATCCACTCCACCATATTCTTATGCAGCAAGCTTCCCAGGAATGGCCTCATTCCTGTATCCCAGAATCCCTCTCTTCTCACCACCTTCCTACTCCAAGTCACCTCAAGTGAGGGCCCACTTTGGATCATTTGCCCTTGGAACAAAAAAATGTAACTATAAAGAATATAGAATTACAGTCCTCTATCCTTTGTTCTGTTCCCTTAATCTGGACACATAACATTTCCATTAGTGGAAAAGGATTAATGGTGCAAAGAAGTCTTCTGTGAGATTCCCAAACCACAAATGGACCTTTGCAGATATAAGAAGTACTATCTGCTAGTGGTTGTGTAAGGATCAAAAAATCTTGGAGAATGAGAAAAAAGAACGTTAGGAGAGGGTAACGGAAAATCTCATTTTCAAAGGAAAGGGGAGGAGATTGATAAAGTATGTAAATCTTGGTCCAGTAACCTTGAAATTAAATCCTGAAAAAATTCTAGAACACATTATAAAAGGGATAGTTGATGAGCACTTTTAAAAAGCAAGTAGTGGTCATTACATGCCAGAATGACTTTGTTAAAGACAGGACATGTCAGTGCAACCTTATTTCCTTCTTTAACAGGGTTACTAGTGTGGGAGAATATGGGGGTGTATAGACATTATAATAGCCCTAGATTTCATCAAGCATTTGACTAGTTTCTCCTGTCATCCTTTTCATCAAAATGAAAACGTAGTCCAGATGATAACATAATTATTTGAATTCAAGATTGAATCCAAGGTGGATCCTAAGAGGACCCAAAGAGAGTCAGTCATACTGAGCAAATTTTAGCTTCAAGAGAGATCTCCAGTGAAAAGGCTAAGAAATCTGTCCTGGGTCCTAAATCATTCGACATTTTAATTAGTGATTGATTAATTTACCCTCTGAAGAGCCCTCTGACATAGCTACTGTCACTATCCCTACTTTATAGATGAGAAAATACAGCTTTAAAGAAGCAAAATAGGTATTTTTCTAATAAAGCAACTAAATTAGGATTTTAATACATATTCTTCTGGTGCCAAGTCCATTATGGTGAATGACAGAGGCAGGATCCAAAAAGATCTCAGACTGATAGAATAACAGGTCACATGTGATAAGGTGATGATGATGATGAGAGCATTTATATAATGCTTTAATTTAAGGTTTGTAAAGTACTATCTCATTTTAGCCTCACAACACTCCTGGGAAGTGGGTGCTATTATCATCCCCATTTTACAGTTGAGGCAACTGAGGTAAATAGAGGTTAAGTGTTGATGCAATAAATCGTTTGTGGCATGTTTTCTGGGGAATAAAAGGGCACATCAAGTTGTCTTGGGCAAGAAGGTGCTGAAGTTGGGGTTGGGTGACTGCTGACAACAGCTCTTCACTAAATGTATGTGAATGTATACACCCTTTATCTACGCTATACCTCATTTTCCTTATTCTAAAACACTTCAACTCTCTAGCAGAGCACTGTTTAATAATAGTTCCTCCATAAATAACTGGGAAATTGAGCTGAAATGATAGTAATTACTCTAGAAGAAAGCCCCATCATCCAGCCAGTAAAACCAACAAAATTATAAGAGAATCTTACATAATGAAATGAAAACAAAACCCTAGAAATAACTCCACTAAAGAGATGTCCTAATAAGACAGTTATAGATGCATTGAATAGACTCATAGAACTGAAGTCAAAAAGACCTGAGTTCAAATCTACCTCGAGACACCATCTGAGTATACTTGGTCAAATCACTTCACTTCTGACTGCCTCAGTTGCCTTCATCTGCAAAATAGGGGTAATAATAGTTCCCACCTCCCAGGGTTGTTATGTGGTTCAGATGAAGTGCTTTGCAAACATATATATGTCTATATGTGTCTGTGTATGTATATATTTACACATGTACATATAAATGTACATATATTGAGGTACATAAGAATGCTAGTTATAATTATTCCTTGTGGGGATATCAGGAACATTGTTGAGGAAAATTCTGCACCATACAGGGATTTGAACTAAATATACATAAAATAATAAATATATATATTTATAATAAATAAAAACTTTGAGAAAAGTGTTACTATTATTATTTTTGCTGTAATTCTCTAATATTATGGCCAATAAGCAAGCATTTATTAAGTACTTACTTTATGGCAGATACTGCATTAAGTGCTAAGGAGAGAAAGACAAAAATAAAACACATGTAACCTTCAAGGAATTTATATTCTGCTGGGAGAGACAAACAGGTGAATAGAAATATGTAGTTATAGATACATAATGCACATGTGTATATAAATAAAAACAGGCTTATGGTGCAATTAGAAATGGTAATATAGCTATGGGTAGAAGAATTAGGCAGGTTAGTTTGGTTTTCAAGTGAAAGTTTTTTTTCAAAAACTTCTCAGATTCTGAGGTGAATCTGACCCATCAAGCTATGAATCTTTTTCACGCACAGGATCAGATGCTGTCACAGTTCTCATGACACTGAAACCAGAGAAAAGAAAGTATAAAGAATAGAGTATCATCTATCCGCCTCACAGGGGTCAGATGCAGAGAACAAAGGCTTGCTGATCTAACAGGTCATTTCCATCCCTTGACCTATGCCTCTCTGGTTCTCACTACCACGCAAGGAGAAAAATGTGAACTTTCATTAGTCATGGAAATGCCTTTAGTTGTAACAAAGCTAGTACCCTGGAGGCAGCTGAACCACAAAGGAACAAGTGGGTTTAAGCATCTGAGACTGATTTTTTTCATCTTAAAGATAAATAGCCCCTCAAATTCTCTGGCAGGTTAGTCAGGGATCATTAGAAATAAGTACAGCACCTAAAGTGACATGAATTCAGTTCATCTCCAATAATAGCTAGCATTCGTATAGTGCTTTGAGATTTAAAATTGTTTTATAAATATAACCTTACTTGATCTTTCCAACAACCCTGGGAGGAAGGTACTATCATTATCCCTATTTTACAGATGAGGAAACTGAGGCAGGTTACATGACTTATCCAGAGTCCCACAGTTATGGTCTGAGGTAGACTTGGAATTTCAGGTCTTCCTGACTTCTGGTCCAACAATCTATTCACTGGCACCTAGACACCTAGGAAAACAATGTCAAAGGCACTGGGCATCAGGATGGAAAAACTAGAATAAAGGAAAGCATTTATAAAGTACTTTTTAAAACTCTTTCCTCAAAAAAATTCTGTGAGGTACAAAATGTAGCTATGAGTAAACCCATTTTATAAAAAAGGAAACAGATTTAGATGGGATGCATGCCCAGTTATTTGATTAAAATTCTAGTAATTTTTCCTTTAAGTGCCAGGATGTGAAACTGGAGAATATTGTCATGCATAGCCTTATCTTTTAAGATTTGTATTATTCATTTAATTTAATATTATGCTATATTTTTTATATATTTTGTTCCTCACTTGAGTTTATTCCTTTTCTCATTTTCTCATCTTTTTCTCTTCCCCTATCTTTTCATTCCTTTCTTTTTTCTTTTCTTCTTACTTGCTTCCCTTTCTTCTTGCCTTCCCTTCTTTTCTTCTTGCCTTCCCTTCTTCCTTCCTTCTTGCCTGCCCAGCTTCACTTCTTTTCTTCTGTTTCCTCCATTCTTTCCCCTGTCTCCCTCACTAGTCACTTTGGTCATTGATTTCTACTTTTCCTCTCTTTTTTTTCTTAGTGACTCAAAAAGTACTATCCAGGCTGCCACCCAGGACACAAAGACAAAGAGAAAGCATCCTCTGCCCCCGAGAGCTTACATTCTAGTGGGGGTGAGGAGCATGTTGGGAGGAGGATGGACAAGATAACTTACATGAAGCATTCTGATGGGCATAGTACAGTTATAGGGTTATTAACAAAGGAGTGAGCTGGACAAAGTACTCTTAATATTTCAAGAAGGAGAAGGCACTGCACTTGGGAAATCTATGAAGAGAGAGATAAGGAAAGTATGGGGGACAGCTTACCCAAATGCTATGGTCCCATCTCTCTCCCCTCCTGTTCTTCCTCAGACTCAGTTCTAGTCTATCAGTATCCTTCCTAAAATGTGATGACCAGAAATTTTGTTTTTGCCCACTCCTACAGAGCAAGAACAGAGTTCTTCCATCCTTCTCTGACATGCTAAAGGCATCAAAGCAGTCAGGGAGAGAGATGACAACAGCAAAGAGATAGAAAAGTTACTGACAGTGCCAACTCCCTATAGTATTGCAACAGTCCATCTCAGAAAGGGAACAGTTAAAGTCCCTACATATGGAAAAGATATTTGTTTATATAAATGCACTTATGCATGAATTCATAGGCTCCCATGACAGGGATTTTGAAGGTCAGCTAGTCCCATCCACTTACTTTACAGATTAGGAAACAGAGTCAAGAGAGATGAATTTAGTCAGTCACCAAGCATTTAGCATTGATTATGTGCCTAGTCCTGGGGATATTAAAAAAAGGAGAAACATAATCCCTGTTCCCAGGGAGCAGACATTCTAATGAAGGAGAGAGCATGAAAATAACTATGCATATACAAAATATAGATAAGTAACTATAAAGGGAAGGTAATACAGAGAAGGCATTAGCAAAGGAGGGCAAGGGTGAAGGGAGGGAAAGAGGGGAGTACTTGTGCCTTCATGCTATCCCATGCTTCTCCAGCCACACTATGGGCACCAAACACAAAAAGGCCACAAGGTGAGTCTGGAAGTAGTTTGCTAAAACTGGTGGTTACCTCAGACACCTCCCACTACAGCTAATCCCTGTCCCAGTCATGCTTGGTTCACCTCCTGGTCATCTTCTCTCCAGTCTATCATCTGCCCTCCCCCTACCTCCCACTTTCCAGTTCTTGAACTGTAATGAAATCTACTCTGTCATGATTCCTGGAAGTGTACATTCTATTCCCCTATGACTCAAATCATTCTCCTTGTAACTTTTCAAGTTAAACCCCTCCAGAACCATATATCTTATGCTGTTACTACTGTTCAAGTGTTTCAGAAGGGTCTGACTTTTCATGACCCTATCGGGGATTTTCTTGGCAAAGATACTGGGGTGGTTTGCCATTTCCTTCTCCAGTTATTTTAAAATGAGAAACTAAGGGGCAAGTGACTTGCCTAGAGTCACACAGCTAGTAAGTATCAGGCCAGATTTGAACTCAGAAAGATAAATTTTCCTGACTCCTGACCCTACCTTCTATCTACTGTGCCAGTTAGTTGCCCCCAATATGTATAATTTCCCATATTAAAATATAAGGTGGTCAAGGGCAAAGATTATCTTCACTTCTGTATTTGTACCCAGTGCTTGATATATTTCATACATAGAAAGCACCTAATAAATGTGTTTTATTTCATTCAGTCACCCTCTTTCTGTGTCTTTCATGACCAGGATTTTTTCCTTATAGCTAGACATCCACTCAGCAGAAATTTACAAGAGATTCTTCTTATGTTCCCAAAAGGTGAACAGAGAGCATGTTGATGACCAGATGGCACCAGAGAGCCAAGTTCCACTCTTTAATAAGCTTGTATACTGTTTGAATCAACCAAGAAGAATTTTATTAAGTAACTACAATATTCAGGTATTATGTTAAAGGAAACCCAAAAAAGACAAAATTCAATTTGATACTTAAATTTTATTTACCTGTACATGTGTACATATATATATATACATTCATATATAGATGTATATTTACATATGTGTGTATATACTTCTATTTACTTTGAGAATAATAGATCCCCCTCAACAAAACTCCCACAAAAAGACACAGTATCAGTAGGAAGAGGGAACACAAAAAGAATATGTTTACAGAGGAACAAACATCTTTTTCTTCTCATGTTATTCTCACACTGATCCCCTGGGCACAACATCTCCAAAGAAGATATTATTCAGTTGGGTTCTCTGGGCCTGCTCCTTTCCATATCTCATCTCCTGATGGCCATGCCTAAATTTCCCCAAGTGTTATACCTTCGCTAATTGGACCCACTCCCTGTTAGGGGTGGTATTCTCCATTGTGCTTGTTATTCCACTACCAAATAACCAATGAAAGTAAAGAAAGAGAGCGGAATCTCCTTGCTCTTCTTAGAGATACAGAATAATTCTTTCTGTACGTGACTCTGTTCTCAACTCACATGACTCTTACTCCTCAAAATGGTTCCTTATCTTGATGAACCCCAAGGGGGGTTGTATCTTACAAAGGAAAGGTCAGCTGGAGATGAAGGGGCAGTCCATTCCTGGCATGAATGGCCATTAGTACAAAGATATGGAAGTGGGAGGTGCAGTGCCTTGTGTAAGAAAAAAACAAACCATGACCAACTAGTTTGATATCAGAGTATGGAGGAGTACTATAAAGTAAGGTTGGGAAAGTAGGTTGGGGTCAAGTTCTGAAGGGCTTTAAAAGCTAAGCAGTTGATTCCAGAGGCAATAGCAAATAGTGAATAATGAATGAGACATACATAGACCTGCACAATAAGTAAATCATTTGGCAACTCTATGAAGGATGGTTGGAGAGGGGAGACACTTGAGGTAAGGAGACCAATTGGAAGCTACTGCAATAATGTAGGCAGGGGATGATCAAGATATGAACTAGAGAGGTGGCCATGTGAGTAAAGATAAGAGAATGTCTATGAGAAATAATGTAGAGGTAAAACTGAGGAAAATTGACAACAGATTGAATATGTGGCCTGAGGAAAAATGAGGAGGCAAGGATCATGGCGCATCTTCAAACCTGGGTGACCAAAGAAACTATGGTGTCTGGCAGAAATGGGCTCATTAGAAGCTGGTATCATGCAACAAGGACGGCAAAGGCTCTCCTCAACAGAGAGGAAGCTCACCACATTCTAAGAAACAGGAAGCTGTTTTATAAAGACACTGTAGCGTTCACACATTTTTGTTAAACTCAAAAACTGGACTTTCCCCTGAAGTGACAGAAAAATGAACTCTCAGGGTCAAAACCTTTGGGAATGTCTCAATCATTTAGAAATTATTCTTTAAAAGGTATTAGATTGTTCATACACGTTGACCCACTAGTTCTCCTACTGAGTCTTTATCTCCAAAGGGGTCAAAGACAGAAAGGTCCAACGGAAAATGTATAACAAAACATTCATTGAAGCACTTTTGCAGTAGCAAGTAGATAGAAACAACAGTGCATGCCCATTGATGGGGAAATAGCATGTGAATGTGATAGACTATCACCTAAATAAAGTTCAGCAAAAAGTGATAAATATGAAGAAATCAGAGAAACACAGAAAGATCTGTACGAATTAATGAGAGTAAAATAGGTTTAATGAGGAAAAAAACATGCACAATGACCAAAACAATAGAAATCAAGAGATCACCAAAAAGGAAATGCAACTTTTTTTATGTTGCAAATTCAAAATTGAATTGAAAAATGGTCCTGGTGAACATATAATGAAACATGTCTCCTACTCATTACACAGAGAAATGGGGAAGGACAGGAGTTCTGCAAGTCCAAAACAGGCCTCATTTTCTTTCCCACCAAACCCACCCCATCCTTCCCAACTTCATTATCTCTACTGAGGGTACCTTTCTTTCTTGCAATCATGCAGATTCCCAGTTTTGGAACCAAGCTCAATTCCATGATATCCTTCTCTCTATTCACATGGCCACTAGCTTAATTCACTCTTTTATTACATTTGGCCTGGACTATAGCAATAGCTCCCTAATAATTGGTCCCCCTGCCTCATATCTTTCCTCTCGCCATTATATATCGTCCATATTGGTATCAAAATGATCTTCCTAAACCAAATGTGTCACCATGTCCCTCCCCTGCTTAATAAACTCAAATGTGTTTCCAAGCAACTCACTTCATCACTTTGACCCTCAATTTCTTCATCTATAAGATGGGAATTATAACAGCACTTATTTCACCAGGGTATTATGAGACTCAAATAAAAAATGCATGTAAAATGCTTGCAAACTTTAAAATGCTATGTAAAGCTAGCAATTCTTGCGTTAGCTTAAACTGATTTTCATTGTTTTATGAAGTAAAGCTGCTCATCATCTTCCATCATTATTAACCATCATGATTTGTAAATAAACTGTTGCAGTAATCATTGCCCTCCTCAACTTCTACCTCTTTCAACTCAGCAAGGAGACTAAGTGATTGCTAGCTAAGAAGGTTCCTAGCCTCTTTCAGACTCTTTATTGTGGCCACTGTTTGAGATCAGCAAAACTTTTCTAGGAAGTGGTAAGTCGAGGTCAATGTTTTATTTTACCATTAGCTTTGAACAATTTTTCCAGATCTAAAACATCTTGAAAGTCAGATCAGTGCCATTACAATGGCACCTGGGGCCTTCTCTTCTTTATTGTCTTAATTTGGCATTTCCTTTGAACTTTGCCCCCACCAGATACAGATCTGACTATACCCTAACAGCTAGTTCAGAAATGACAACTCTGTCTGCTATCAGTTGCATTTGATCCATTAAGACTTAGTCAATTTCATTTTTAAAAAAATGTATTACTTGATTTGCCACATTCAACACCTTCTAACTCTTTTCTTGAGAACAATATTTATAGCTTAATTGCTTTATGGTTTTAGAAGTAAATGACTACTGCGTTGGGGTGGAGGAGGGTTATTATATCTGAAAATGACTGTGATGTAAAAATGAAAAATAATTCAATAAGCCCTCCAAAAGTGTATTTCTAATATACATGAACCAGACCTCTGAAGATTCTATACATCTTTGGTCTCACTTATGACTTGACTCCAACATGGCTTTGTCCATTCACCCATGGCCACTTTAATACTAAAATCACCAAGTATCAAAATATGTGTTGGTTTTATCTACGCAATGTCTCTCACAGCTCTATGCACCATCATAGTCCAGTTCCTCGCCACTTTCCAGGACTTCTGGAAAGATACTTATTAAGCCCCTCTACTATGTAATATACCTCCACTAGGAGAGATAAAAAGATAAAACTTGATTCCACCTTCTAAAATCTCATAAGGGATGTTTTGTATGCAGATAAAAATGTAATATTTAGTCAAATATGAGTACAATAATTGTTGTTCAGTATCAGACTCTTCATCATCCCATTTGGGATTTTCTCTGCAGAGATATTGGAGTGGTTTACCATTTCCTTCTCAGGTTCATTTTACAAATGATGAGGCCAACAGGGTTAAGTAACTTGCCCAAGGTCACACAGCTAATAAATGTCTGAGGCCAGATTTGAACTCTGGTCTACTTGACTCCAGGGCCAGCACTGTGCCACCTTGCTGCTGTGGTCAGATCCTCATCCAGGACTTAAGCAGTCATCCAATCTAATCCTTAGAAGAAAGATATCTCTACTGTAGTATACCTTACAAAGGTGGGCAGTAAATCCCTGCTTAAAGACTACCAGGGTGGGGGAGTGGTAGAAGCCACCACCCTCTGTTTCCATTCCGCTTTGGGACAGCTCTAAATTGTTGCCCTATTTTGCTTTTGATTTTTTTTTTCCTAACATTGAGGATCAATTTCTCCTTGCAACATTCAGCCCCTCACTCCTGGTCCGCTGCTCTAGAGTCAAATGTAACCATCACCCCTCCACATGATAGCCCTCCAAAATACTTGAAGAAAGCAATCATGTCCTTCCTGAATCTTCTCTTCTCCAGGCTAAAAAAGTCTAACCCCTTTGACTGAGCCTTCTATGACATGAACTTAAAGCCCTTCAATAAACCTAGTGACCTCCACCAAACCCTCTCTAGTTTGTCATCACGTTTCCTAAACCAGAATACCCAGAACTGTACATGATATCCAAGGTGAGATATAAAGAGGGCAAAGTTCAGTGAGGCTATCACATTCTTATTCCTGGAAGTTATACCAGTCTTAATGAAACCCAATATTACTGTAGCTTTTCTGGTTACCAAAACACGCTGGTAAGTCATATTAAGCTTGTCTTCCAGTAAAACTCCTCAATGTTTCTTCAGGCAAACTGCTGTCTAAACATGCCTTCCATATCTTATATTTCACATGTTAACACTGCATTATTAACAACTATTTTTTTGAATCTGGTCATCTAACTACTTTTCAAGCCATTTAATTGAATTATTATTTGGTCCAGAGGTGTCAAACTCAAGGTCCTTCCATTGCAAAATTCCCAAGTAGAACGACATTAAACTGTAATTGGGAAATGTTTCACAAAATAAAAAATACAATGTAACATAGACAATGTTAATCTATAGTTTTCTAAGTAGTATGTAGCATGCAGGGAACCTTTTCTACTTGAGTTTGACACCACTGATCTAGTCCATATCCTTCCATCTTCTTCCCAAGGATAATGTGAGATAGTTTATCAAAAACTTTGCTAGAATTTAGGTAAATTGCATCCTATCAAATAAGGGGTAGGAGTGGGGAGTAAGATTGTTCAGGCACAGTCAGCTCTCAAAAGAAGCCATACTGGCTTTTTTGTAATCACCACTTGCCCTTCTGGATATTCAAAAACCATTTCTTTCATGATCTCTTCTAGAATTTTCCCAGGAATTCAAATCAAGTTCACTGGCCTCTAGGCTCCAGAATCTGTTTTCTTCCCTATTTGAAAGTCTATAAGATTTGCCCTTCTCTCAATCTTGTGGTACTTCTCCTGTTTTCCTTGATCTTTCATGGACAGTGGTTGAGCAATCGCATCGGCTAGCTCTTTTACAGCCCAAGAATGTGGTTCATCTAGGCCAGATGACTCAAATTCATTTGGCTTAACTAGGTTTTCTTCCTTACTTAGTTTGAGTATCAACTCCTAGCTTCCTGTTTTTGTCTTGTCGTTGCCAGTACAAAGCTTGTTCCTAGCAGAGAAAATAGAAGCAAAGTAAGCAACCAGCAACTTTTGTCAGTTGTGATTGTCCCATCCACCCCAACCAATAGTTCTATCCCTTCTTTGATCCTTTTTTCCCACTCAATATTGTGGCAGATAGATGGATGGACAGATGGATGGATGGATGGACAGATGGATGGATGGATGGATGGATGGATGGATGGATGGATGGATGGATACATGAATGAATGAGTAAATAAATGAATGAATGGATAGATAGATATAGACAGATAGACTGATAGCAAGAGAGAGAGAAAGAGAAAAAGAGAGAGATGCCTTCATTATTTTGTTGTTCTTTGTTCTCTCACCAGCTTCAAATCATTTTGAGTTTTAGTAATTTTACTTTATTTTACTGGCCCTTTTTAATGCCATTACAACCTGTTTGGAGGCTTCTAATGGTAGAAAATCCAAGACTTCCAGAGGAAGCTCATTTCATTTTTAGAAAGCTCCAATTATTTTTAAGGTTGTTTTGGTTTCCTTTTATAAAACCCAAGTTTGCTTCTTAGCAACTTTAACCCTTGTTCCTAATTCCTAGTTTCTGACTGCATTTTCTCTATCCCTCATGCCTGGAATTGTCTCCCTCCTCATCTGGCTTCCCTGACTTCTTTCAGGTATCAGCTAAAAGGTAATCTTCCAAAAGGAGCTATTTCTGATCCCCCTTCATGCCTTACCTCTAAGATTATCTACAGTTCATCCTGTCTCTGTCTTGTTTGAACCCAGTTGTTTGCCTCTTGTCTCCCTCATTAGTCTGTGAGCTCCTTGAGAGCATGGATTGTTTGTTGCCTTTCCTTTGTATCCCCAGCACTTCCTGATGCGACTGGTACATAGCAGATGCTTAATTATACTTGTTGACTGAACTTCTTGCCTTTTGCCCTCTGGGGTAGGCAGAGAAAGTCTTAATTTGTTTTCTACATGGGAGTCCTAAAAATAATGGAAGATTGCCATTATGACCTCCCCAATTTTCTCCTCCACTTCCTTCAGCTGGCTCTCATGTGACATGATCTCAAAACTCTTCACCATGCTATGTTCTCTCCTTTGACCACTCACTCTACTGCTTATCAATATCCTTCCTAAAATATTTTCAATTCAAAAAGCATTTTTGAACATGTTTGCAAAGCAAACAACTCTAATTGGTAGAAAAATTGACACCTTTCAGAAAGTGAATGCTTACTAAGCATCTACTGAATTAAAAGTTGACCTCATTTGGAGAATATTGTCAAATTACTCAGAAAATTACTTTCCTTCTTCATCCTCTATGTCATAGAAATTATCTTACTTAGACTCATCTTGTGTGTTTGTCTTTTGTTGTCGAAGAAGATCATGCCATCAGAGAAATAATAACATGACTTGACCTCGACTTTGTTTTGAGCAAGGGAGGGCTGTGTAGGTCACCAGCCTCACTTCTCCTCCATGGCCATCTGAATCCAGTGACCAGATATTCATAAGAATGACTGGAGATGACCCAGGATGAGACAAATTGAGGTTAAGTGACTTGCCCAAGGTCACACAGCTAGTGAGTGTCAAGTGTCTGAGGTGAGATTTGAATTCAGGTCTTCTTGATTCCTGCACTAGTGTTCTATCCACTGCACCACCTCGCTGCCCCACACTCATCTTGAGAACTGTACAATAAGGTGATCATCCCTGTGATATATTTATTCTTGAATATATGCTAATACCAACTGTATTAACCCCTTTATTCTTTCTCCCAAGACTGCAGTTTATTGCTCCATTAACTGCAAGTCGTTTGTATCTTTGGCATTCATTAAGCGAGGCTGTCAGTTTGGAGGTGATCTTATTCCTTCTGCACAGCCTGTGAACCCATTGTCCACAGAATGTCCACATTAAGAGCATCCATAATATTGAAATGCAGTTATCAGAATTTTTTTTAAATTCACCAACCCCAAGTTAAGGACCTCTGTTAAGCATTCAAGTATGTTGGAATTTCTGATCCAGTGCTTTGATGAGTTACAATTATTTGTAACCCAAAAGCACATACAAGGGAGAGAAAAAACCAGGATTTCACAACCTCTATACCTGTATCTTATGCATACAAGCACTCCATGAATGAAAATATCTCTAATTACTTGCTCTATGCTACAGAGAGAAGGGGGAATAGTGCAGGGATTGGTTCTAGGAAGGCAGAGAAGAAAGATGAAATATCCTTCTGAGGAAACAAATTTAGTCAACAAGGCAGCAGCTCATCTCAGGAGACCCTATCATCAGAGCTCTTTTTTCCCCTATAGAGTGAGAAAGGTATGGCCATGGCTACATTTACCCATCAGAGTTGACATCTAAGGACCTGAGAAAGTTCTCTTGCAGTTCAAAATAGTTCAGCTACATTATCAGTGAGGCCTGGGCTTCTTTTAACAGAAAAAAAAGGTTTTCATCTTGAAATTAGGTACAGTGAGTTTTGATGGAGATTGAGAGGAAAGAAAAGAGACAAAAGGGGAAGAGGGAAAGGACAATCAAAGAAAAAGAAAGCGGAGGGCCAGAGTGTGCTGGAGCCAACTCCTACTTGCTTGAAAGAGACTCTTGTTGAATTCTCAGTGTGGAGATTTACCCATTAGAAATCAACAAATGTTACAAATCAGGGCTTGAATTACTGTTTTTTGATTGCCCCAATCTAAGAAAGTGATGGAGAAAATATCAACAATTCAAATTTAACTTACAAGTACGTTGGGTGTCCAATTATTTGGAGAGTCACTTTTTAAACATTTACTAGCACAATCCTGATTGGAGGGCTACCTCTCGCTGAATCATATATTAGATTTCCTTCTTCTTTCTGCGGTAGCCTGAAGATAGGACAATGGAAAGCACACTGACTGGCCTGGTGCTATTTCTACCAGGTTTAAATCTCAAAAAGAGCAAAGAAAGAACAAAAGAAACTACAGGTACAAAAAAAATTTATAACAGCTCTTTTCACAGTATCAAAGAATTGGAAACTCGAGTGGGCAGGGTACCCATCAACTGAGGAAAGACTGAATAAGTTATGGTAAATGAATATGATGGAATATTATTGGGCTGTAAAAAATGATAAAGAGAACAGTTTCAGACAAATCTAGGAAGACTCGTATAAACTGATGCAAAGTGAATTGAGCAGAACCAGGAAAATTATTTATGCAATAATAGCAAAATTGTAAAGACAAATAACTTTGAAAGACTTAGGAATTCCTGTCAACACAATGACCAATCCCAATTCCAGAGGACTCATGATGAACTCTGCCATCCCTCTCCAGACAGAGAGGTGATAGATTCAGAACACAGATTGAAGCAGAATTGTTTTTAGATATGGCTAATCTCCAAATATTTATTATTTGATTGTACGTATATGTAATGGGAGTCAAAGAACACAGGTTCAAATCATGCCTAAGCTACTTATTACCTCTGTAACCTCAGAAAGTCATTTCATCTGTTTGGATCTCATTTTCCTTATCTGTGAAAAAAAATGAAAATGTCAGATGGATGATCTCTAAAGTCCTGACAACTATAAATTTATTATCCTTTTATTCTATGATCATCTAACATAAGACTGAGACACTACCTGATAGCTAAATTAAAGGTGTATCCTGCCCCTCCGGAGAACAGGGTATGTCCTCTCCCCAGTGGTCATAATAGTAACAAGACTTAATATCTATACATCTTCAAAGTTTGTAAAATACTTCATCTACATTGTCTCATTTGATCCACACAACAACCCTGTGGAGTAAATACTATTATTATCCTTATTTAATATGGGGAAACTGAGGCTGAGAACTTAAGTTCTTTGCCCAGCATCACCCACTTAATAAGCATTTGAGGAGGTATTTAAAGTATTATCCAGAAGTATTCTTATCCCCTCCTCCCTTGCCACCCTTGCTCATCATGTCCCTACGGGTCTCAGATGAAGCCTTTAGCTTAACTTGAGTGATTTGTCTAATTTTAGTTCAAATGAACCAAATAAAAACCTATTGTTTTTAGCATTTTCTGGTCTGTCTGCTGCTTCTGTGCTTCTCTGAACTTTTGAAGTCCCAAAAGGCAGCTATAATAGCCTGAAAATACTATTAACAGAAAGATAAAAAGTCCTAGAATAATTCTAGTAAATAAAAAACTGGGCAAGCTCTACTATCCACCTCCGACACTTAGAAATGTGTGATTCTGGATAAGTCCTTTACCTTCCCTGAGCTGCAAGTCCTATATCTATGAAATGGTCATAATACTACTATTCTCCTTACCTTTCAGAGGGTATGAGGAAGACATTTTGCAAACCTTAAAGCTTTAAAGAGGTGGGAGCTACTGATTATTTTTTACATTCTTGCAATACCAATTATCCTCATGTATTGAGGTACTTTGCACTGTGCAAGCATAATTAAAAACAGAAACCAAACCAACTTGATACTACCAGTCATTGTTCTGAGCCATACAGTAAGTCTTAGTTGGAAATGACTACATGCATGCTGGAGTTTTCTTGTGTTTCCCAGACAAAACACTACCCACCCCCAAATGCTGTGAAAGTACTGTTCCTTTGCTGATAATTTGCACAGATAAGCTTGTGGGTGTAGCAAAAGAGAAAGGGAGCTTGCCTTGATGGGTGAAAAGTACAGCTCTACCAGGACTGAGTATATCTGGGGTTTTCGTATATTATTTTAATTCAAGCAAAATGATGTTTAAGAGAAAATAAGACAATTTCTACTCTAACATGATTTCAGCCCAGCTGGAGCAGTGAGATAAGAAATCATAGAGCCAGGATGGTTTTTTTTTCTCTAGATGAATTTTAAGGTCATTTTTATGATGCTCTTTATATATGGGCTCCTATAAAACCCTGCCTCAGTTCCAGCCCAGCTCCAGGAAAAAGTGAAGATTTGAAAAAGTAGTTTATATATCTCCTTTTCTCCTTCCCCCTACCATCATCTGTGATCAACTCCAGTGAGAAATTAGGGTTGGGGGTGGCCTTATGTAAAGGAAAAGAGATAATGGAGGAAAGGGCGGAGAAAATGGGGGAATGATAAAGGAAGGGGAAAAACGATGGAAAAAGGACAGTCAGGTAGAGAGAAAGAGAAACTAAAATGAATGTTTGATAAAAGAAAGAAAAAGATAATGAGTGACAGGGATGAGAGAAAAGAGACAAGAAAATAAGGGAAGGAGAAAGAAGAAAGACAAAGGAAATCAGTTTTCTCAAACATCCCATATTTTAAATAAACAGAAGAAATCTAGGTCCTAAATGTAATTCTTCCCTTAACAGGAAAAAATTCATTATAAGAGAAAGGCAACAGCAGCCACCACTCACCTGTAACATTACTAGAATCAGCTATGTCCCTGTTCTTTCCCTAAGTGAAGGCTGAGCCCTCTGGGCCATTATTTCCCTACAGATCAGGTCTACTTCTAGACAGTTGTTTATTACTTATTCATTCTTCTCTTTCCCATGTCTTGATAAACATGATTACTTGGCCTTGGCCTTGATAACATATCCAGCGGTTCAGGCAACTTGAAAAAGTCAGACCTGCTGTTCTAGGACTGTGCAGTCTGACTTGTTTTATTAAAGGGTTTGTTTGGAACCCCAAGGTCCAAAAAGGATAACTAGTGTAGCAAGAAGAATGCCAAAGGCTTTAGAACTCACCAGGATGGCTGCTCCGGAGTCCCAAGGAAACAATGTGATCATAGACAGTTGATGAGAGATGGTTTTTATTAATAAATAAAAGTGCTTGCTATAGGGGGCAACCTGGTGGCATGGTGGATACAAGGTAGGGCCTGGAGTCAAGAAAACCTAAATTCAAATCTGACCTCAGATATTTAATAGCTGTGTAACCCTGGGTTAGTCACTTAACCATGTTTACCTCAGTTTCCTCATCTGTAAAATGAACTGGAGAAGGATATGGCAAACCACTCCAGTAACTTTGCCAAGAAAACCCTAGACGGGGTCATGAAGATTCAGTCAAACAGAAACAACTGAATAAATCTCCTTTAGGAAAAGTAGAATGTGCTCTGCAGGGGCAATATATGGTTGGAAAAGCATTGAACTTAGTTTAAAACTGGGGTTCAAATCTCACCTGATACAAGCTAGTTTTATAACCTTTGGCAAGTCATTGAAACTTCTTGGAGCCCTAGTGTCTTTGCCCCTAAAGTAGAAATATTGGCATCTCAAATGGGTTGTTGTTGGAGGATAAAATAAGAAAATGTATGTAAAACACTTTGTATCTGTAATCCTTGTGTCAGATTGGAATCTGACACAATAAACAGATCAATCTCAGTGGACTGCCTCTCAATTTGGTGCTTTGTAACCATCTGTCTACCCTGAAAAACCTTGGAATATGATTTGTGACTCTGAAAAGACACTGGACTTAGTTCTTCTGTGAGTATTCAAGCTAACAACGTCATTAATAATAATTCACATTTCTATAACACCTTTAGATTTTCAAAGAGCTTCATTAATGGCTCATTTTATCTTTGTAACATATCTTAGAGGTTATCCCCATTTTACAGATGAGGAAACTGAAGCAGAAAGAAGTTAAGTGACTTGTTCAGGGTGACACAGTTCAGACTCAGATCATCTTGATGCCAAGTCTACCTAGCTCCTTCTGAACATAAAATTTCTGTTGTTGTACAGTTGATTCAGTCTTGAATAATTCTTCATGACTCCATTTGGGGTCTTCTTGGCAAAGATACTGGAGTGATTTGCTATTTCCTTCTCCAGCATATTTTACAGATGAAGAAACTGAATCCAACAGGGTTAAGGGACTTGCCCAGGGTCACATAGCTAGTAAGTGTCTCTGAGGCCAGATCTGAACTCAGGAAGATGAATCTTCTTGACTCCAGGCCCAGTATTCTTCCACAGCACTACTTAGCCACCTCCTGAACATGGAATAGTCTTATTTAAAGCAGTAACAAAGAGAAAGGATATATAGCAGAGTCTTTAGTCAAGCAATTGGGAGAATATTTCCAATGAAGCTCTGTTTAACATCCCAAAAATTCAGTTTGTAGTCTCCATAAACCCATAGCACTAAAAAGTAAGGCCCTTGGGAGTAGAATCCTGGGTTCCAAGACCATTGTAACTCTTGCTCTCATGGCTTCTCCCAGTTGGGCCTTGATGGATCCAACTGTCTAGTTCCTTTGCTTCAGTGTCCCCATTTCTCAGCTGAACATGAGTAGTCTACACAGCTTCCCACTCGCACCCAATCTGTGGCTGACTACACTGCTCAGGTTGCTGTTCCATCTTCTCCGGCATAGCATTCCAAGCTATTCTCTCTATCCATGGTTAAACTGTAAAGTGCTGTGAGGATAATCCAGAGAGGAATGGAGAACCAGCGCTTTGAAAGCCAAGACTCACGTTGGGCGTCCATGAGATAGGCTCTAATGTCTATGGCTTATTTTTCACAGCTAACATTTCACCTTCTGTGGGAGGATGAAGCAGCATCTTCTACCCACGGACACCTCTACTATCTCATACACCTGTGCTAGGAATGGAGCTCAGGCAGGCTTGTTACAGCTGAGAGATCAGTGCCATGCGTAACTTTTGGGAGATGTGGAGTCTTATGCAGGTTTCTAACCCCATATGTGCCTGCTCTATTTCTATCTCCCCCAGATTCCTAAGTAAAGCCGTTTGTAAGTTAATTCAGAACTGGGTCTTCTACGTGATTAAAGACAACAATCTTTTTAGTGATTCAAGGTCTTGTCACTGCTGGTTCACACATGAGTGAGATAATAAAATCTCATGTCTGAGACAATAGCTTAGAAGGTCAGTTAACATTTATTAAGTGCCTACTATGTGTTAGGCATTGTGTTAAATGTTGGTATACAAAGAAAGGGGGGAAAAACACCAGACCTTGCTTTCAAGGAGCTCACAATCTAACAGGGAAGACAACATGGAAACTGTATACAAACAAGATACAGGAAAAACCGAAAGTAAGCAACAGAGGGAAGGCACTAGAATTACGCAAGATTAAGAAAGATCTTTTATAGAGGGTGGACGTGAAGCCAGGAGGCAGAGATGAGGAGGGAGAGACGCCAGGGACTGGTGGACACACAATGGAGAAACAGGTCTTGCGTCTTGAGTGTCTTGTGGAAGGAGCAGCAAAGAGATCAGTACCCCATGGGGAATCTCACACCGTGAACCAGAGAAAGGTATGGAAAGGACTGGAAACATAAAAAGGAACCAGGTTACGAAGGGTTTGAAGCCCCAAGCCAAGGATTTTGTGCTTGACACTGGAGAATACAGATTCATTATTGCCAAACTTCTTTGATAGTCTTTGTGCCCAAAACTTCAGGTATGTTATATAGTATAGCCTGTCATGTGATGTTTCTTTACCGATTCACATCATAGAGGAAGACAGACACGCAGAGGGAGTCACACAAGAACAAAAGGCAGAGGTTTCTGCTGTGCCATGAAGAAGTCTCATTTGGCTCGCCAGTTCTCTGCTTCTGTCTATCTATCTCTGTCTCAGTGGCTCTCTCTCTCACTCTTTTGCCCCTTTCCATGATAAATAGTCCCAAAAGAGCAATACTCTTAACTGGTCAATAAATAACAGGCCAGAATTTTTGGATATACTTGTGTGTATGTATGTGTATGCACATATATGTGTATATATATATATACACATATGTGTGTACATGAATATGCGTGTGCATATGCACATTGTTATACTATATACATGTATATATCTCCTTGGTCTTACCTATAGGCAACACCATAGCTGGAGACAGACTAAGTGTATATGTCCAGAGATATAGACATTTAGATGTTCTGGACCCAGACACCTAACTGAATGGATCCCTGGGCAGTCTGGACTATCCATTCCCTCCAGCATCATCCCTTACAAATAGCTCCCCAACCTAACAGCTGTGGAAGGAGCAAAATGTGTATTCTCCAAGATGTTAGTAAGGCAATGACCCCCCTCCCCAAAATGTCAAGTACCCATGAGATTGTCTAGCTACCATCATTCATATGCTATCAGACAAACAGAAGTGCTTGACTGTGGGTCAAATGAACATTTGTTATAAGTGGGCATTGCACTATTATATAGTGGGTAAAGATCTTTAACTATTTCCTAGTTAATTCAAAATTAAAGTACTTGGGAGTGGAAGGTATTGTAACAGAAGGATGATGAATTCATCAGTTTCAAAAAATGTCCAATGGACTTTTGTCTTTAATAATCATTGTTATTGTTACTGTCATTGTTTTCTTTTTATAAAAAGGAAAAGTGGATATCTAGGGAGCTGCAAGAAATCACTTCCATCAAATTAAAAATTGTTTTGAATAAATTTAGAGTACTCATTTACTAATTAATGTTTTTGCATCGGGGTTTAGATATTGGTTTCCATTGTTTCTAACTTTGTTCTTTACATCTTATTCCTCCCCCTTAATACCATGCATTCCAGTTAACTTATTCTACGTTTTACCTGTCTAAGGAGGTGTGTCAGTTAGTAATCAGGTTGTTTAGTTATTAAGGATAGATCTGAATTGTACTGTTTTCTTCAATTCCACCATCTTGGTCCTGACAGAGTTAAAACCCCAACTCCTTCCTACCTTTTCAGTCTTCTTATACCTTATTGCTCTCGAAGGACTCTGCAAGCCAGTGACACTGGCTCCCTTGCTACTCCACAAGACACTGTCTCCCAATTCCAGGTATTTTCATTGGCTATCTCCCATGCCTGGAATTTTCTCTCTTGTCATCACTACCCACTGGCTTCTTTCACATCCCAGCTAAAACCCCACCTTCTGCAAAAAGCCTTTTGCAATCCCCCTTGTAGCACCTTTCTTCTCTTGATTATCCTACATTTATCATATATACATATATATGTATGTATATGTATATATATATACATATGTTTTATATTATATATCTTGTTTATACATAGCTGTTTTCACGTTGTCTTCCCAATAGACTGTAAACTCAAGATCAAGGACTGCCATCTGGCAGAAACTAGGCATAAACCAACATCTCATACCATATACCAAGATAAGATCAAAAAGGCCACATGATTTAGACCTAAAGAATGATATCATAAGTAAATTTGGGAAGCATGAAAAAAATTATCTGTCAGATCTATGGATAAGGAAGAATTATAATGAGAGATAGGGAGGATCACAAAAAGTAAAATGGATCATTTTAATTATATTAAATTAAAAAGATTTTACATAAATAAAAGCAGTGTAGTCAAAATTAGAAGAAAAGAAATAAACTGGAGGGAGAAAGAATCTACAAAAATTTTTTCTGATAAAGGTATCATACTTCTCACTTTCTCAATGGATGAGAGAAGTGTTGGAGAGAAGAGCATCTAGAACTCAAAAATTATTTAAATGTGTTTTCAAAAAAAAAAGATCAGGGATTGCCTTTTTTCTTTCTTTGCCTCAGTCCTTAGACACTTAGATGGCACAGTAGGTTAAGCACTGGGCCTAAAATCAAGAAGTTCTGAGTCCAGATTTGGTCTCAGACATTTATTAACTGTGTTACTATGGGTAAACCACTAAACTTCTGTCTCCCTCAGTTTCCTTAACTATAAATAGGAATAAAAGTAACATCTACCTTCCCTGGGTTGTTGCGAAGATCTATTGAGATAATATTTATGACACTGAGTTCCTGGCACATAGTAGGTACTATTTAAGTGCTAGGTATTGGTATTATTATTATACAAAGTCGTTTTATGTTGTCTCCTCATCAAATTGTGAACTCAAGAACAAAAATTGTATTTTTCTTTCTTTTTGTTACCCAATACTTAGCACAGTGCCTGACACATAGTAGGTGCTTAGTAAATGTTTAACTTAGTAATACTTAATGTTTGATTGAAGGATCACAGTGTACAGCAGGAAAATAGGGGAAAGGTTAAACAATGTTGCAAAGGAAAATGAAGACTGATGTACTGAAATTGTCAAAGGGTGAAAGGGAGATTCTGGAATGGAGATTCTAATAGGCAACTATAGTTCAAGGAAGAGAAAGGACCCAGAATGGATATCTAATGGGCAGTTTTCTGATTGAGGGTATAAATAGCTAGAAGGCAAAGAATATCCTATTTGGAAAAGTCCTGGGGAAGAATATGATCCAACTTTCCTGGGCTATCAAAATCCAAAATTCCCCTAGATTCCTGAATAGGCAAAATAATGACTCAGTTCAATATTTTATAATTTATGATTTATATAATTTATATTTTGGAATTATAATCTTCACTGATTCAGTTCCACTGGAAAAATATTTATTGAGTGCCTACCGTGCATAAAACACTCTTGGGGTATAGTCAGGGGACATGCTCTCTGCCCTAAAGGAGCTAATAAGATTTATGCACATGGAAGAAGTGTCTTACACACATAAAACAGGACCACAAAATTTAAGAGTTAGAAAAGACTTTAGTGGTCAGTTAGTCCAACTCATACTTGCACAAAAAAGTCTTCTACAAGGTCATCCAGTCTTTTCCAGCAAAGTCAAACCAAAACCTCTAGAGGCAATCCATTCCATTTTTGGACATATTTTAGGAAATATTTTCTGACATTAAGCCTAAATTTTCCCATTTGCAATTTTCATTCATTACTCTTCATTCTCCCCTCTGAAGCCAGGCAGAATATGTTTATTCCATCTTCCTTTTGATGGCTTTTCAAATACTAGAAGATAGTTGCCATGTTTCCCCTTAAGTTCTGCTTTTCTGAGCTAAATAGACTCAGGTCTTTGAACTAACCTTCAAATGGCATGAAAGATGTTCTTCACTTCCAAGACATCTCCTCATGACATTGCCTTCATTCTAGTTATTGCGCTCACCTCCTTCTCACAATATCCTTGGAAGACACTACTAATTCTCCTGGCTTAGCTATTTGAGTTTTCACCTTATCTGGTTGGGAATTACACCCCACACTAAATCAGCATGTTCTCTCCCCATATTCCTTTCCAGCTCACTTTTATGAATTGTTCTACCTATTAGAATGTAAATTCTTTAAGGGTAATGACTTCCCTTTATATATTGTCTCTTCTCATTAGAATGTGAGTTCCTTGAGAACAGAGATTATTTTGTTTACTTGTATTTGTATATCCAGTGCTTAAGACAGTGCCTGATACATTGGAAATATTTAATAAATATTCTATCTATCATCTTTATCATTATCCTAGATGCCCTCTCCTGGACATTCTCCTGCTTATCAAATAGGTGAAGGGACACTTGCTGACCTAAGAACTACTTTGACTTTAGAGAAAAATGAACAACCTCATGATTCAGCCATAATTCAAGAGTCCTTCATGATCTATTATTCAATTATTTGGCTAGGTACACAACACAACACTACCTACCTGCTTTATCTTTCTGTTCCCTTTTGCCTTTTCCCCTGACCTTAAAATCTGGACACAGAGAGCATATTTTATCTCCAAGACCCCTCTTCCAAATTTGGTCTATAAAATCAGTTGGTTAGTTCATGGTGTTCATGGCCAACATCATGCCTCCAACTTATAAATTGTCCAGGTGCTTGCTATGTTCCACACTCATAAATTGTATCCCTAACCCTGACAGACCATTTAGTCTGACCAGCTGTTTTGTAAATGTGTGCTACTGATTACAAGGGAAAATGGGTAGGAAAGAAAGACCCAGTACAATCCATCACCACTCCTGGGAAAATAGTGTCATCTTTATTTATATACAAAGGAGAGCACCACATGGCAAAGTGGAAAATGAAGTGAACCTGAAGTCAAGAGACCTGGCTTCAAACCCCAGACCACAGATCTCTTATCTGCACATTCACCTTTGAGAGCTGATGCCAGGTGGTTAGGAAACCTCACTAGGATACTACAAATACAATGGCTATATTGTTCAATATAATAACATGAAACTTGTTGTAGACAGTAGTACAATAGGTTATCTAATAGTTTCTCCTTATAAACCATGAAATATACTTTCAAGAAAGTATATTTGGATTATATTTTAATTTAATTGGATTATATTTTAAATTAATGTTCTTAAATAAATACACATGAATTTCCAAGAAGATTTTTTCATACCCCAAGATGTACTCGACTATTATCATTACTCCTGGGATCATAATTTACAACTTACATGGAACTGATAATGAGGATACAGGTGTTACCTCGTTTGAAGTTCACAACAGCTCTATTCACTGTGCCACCCAGCTATAAGAAAGTATGAAAGCATCAATAGAATTTTCTCTTTATGCTTTCTATGACAAGAGGTACCCACTATACATCTATGAACATCCTAATCCTACATCATGAAGAATGACTCACAGTCTGCTCTATGAATGACTAGGATTTCCAGGAACAAGCCCATGGATGGCCATTGTTAGCATGTTTTCTTTCTTTTTTTTTTTTCTAGAAAAAGAAATATTTTTTGGATACAGAGTTTTTATGTCCCTGTCATTTACAAACGACTGTACCCCCAAGCCCTTCCATATTACAAAATAAATGAAACAAAACAAATCAGTATATTTGCCACATCTGACAGTGTATACCTCTTTCTTTACCTATAATTCACCATCCCTCTGCCATGAGGAAGGATCCCTAGTTGCCTTTTGGTCCTCTGTAGTACAAATGATGTCTTACACTTCCTGGAATTCTAATATCTTTTCATGTCATTTTTCTTTGTGTTATTGTGCTTATTGTGTAAATTTTTCTCATGAGTCTCCTTAATTTGCCTTACATCATTTCAAACACATCGTTCTGATTTCATCCTATTTATCATTTCTTACAAGGCAAAAATATCATACTACCATCGTATATATCACAACTTGTTTAGTCACTCCTCAATTTAAAGGCACCTACTAGGTTTCCAGTTTTCTTGCTGTCACAAAAGATGCTGCCCAAATATTTCTAAATTTGAGAGCATGCCCTCTGTATGTGACCCTTTGGCATACATGCCCAGTGGTGGTATCACTGTGTACATTTCCATGTTTTCTCCAAACCAGATCCAAGTTGTTTTCCAGAACATCAATTTGTTTTCCACCTATACTCAGGTAAACCAGGTTGAGGACTCCTGCAGGTCCCAGGATTGTTTGGAGACTCCCTAGAGTACTGTAGCCTGGATACTTCAAGGCTATATAAGGCATCTGTCTGCCTTTCACTCCTCAGTGGGAGGGTCCTCTGTGAAAAACTAATATGTCCATGGGGACAACTCTAGCCTCCCCTTCGAAATGCTGAAATAAACAAGGAGCTTATTTAATGAAAAGACTCAAACATTAGCTCATGTCCCAATCTTAAAGCTTTTATGAAGCTTTGTAGACAAAGAACAAGTACAGAAATCCTAATTCTGGCAGCATGTTAAAGACTGGGCAGGACTACAACCCCATCTTTTTTCACAAGGAGAAGGCTCTGTGAAGTGGAAATGATTCATTTCAGTTGGAAGAGAAAGCGGGACAGTAACATCTTAACAACTGAGATATAGGTTTCTTTGGGTCCGAAAAGCTCTTAATTCCATCACCCCTCAATACTCATCTACAAACTTTTTGCATTTTTTTCTGACTGTTGAACAGCACAAAAGACACTGTGGTATAAGTGGGGGGGAAACCTGGCTTGCCTTTCACTGAAGAAAAAAAACCACCACCCTTATAGAGGTGAAAACCATTAGTCTGACTTTCCTTGGCCATGCATTTTGGGAGTGCAGCTATATGGTCATGGGTGCAGTGGAATCCACAGAAGTCTGAGTTAGATATGTGCAATTTCTTCCTAATGTCATTTCAAAAAGAGAAACAGGTGGATACTAAATCAGACTAAACCTCTACCCCTCATGTGGCAAAATCAACTTCCTCTGCTCCCCCTTCTCTTACTTCCTACGCAGTTAGATGATACAAAGGATAGAGTTCTAGACCTGGAGTCTGGGAAAATAGAGTTCAAATCCATCTTTATTTTCTCACTATGGGACCCTGGACAAATCACTTAACCTGTCTGCCTCAGTTTCCTCAACTGTAAAATAGGAGTCATAATAGCGGCTACCTCCCAGTGTTGTTCTGAAGACCAAATGAGATGAATTTGTAAAGAAGTTAACGTGGTTTCTGGCACATAGTAGGCTCTTAATTAATATTTGTTCCTTGGTTGTTTAATCTTCATCCAGTAAGAAATAAATAAAAGAACTGCTAAAAATTAGTGCTGGGCACCTAGGTGCTATAGTGGATACAGCGCCTGGCCTGGAATCAGGAAGACTCATCTTCCTGAGTTCAAATCTGGCCTCGCATACTTCCTAGCTATGGGACCCTGGACAAGTCACTTCATCCTGTTTGCCTCAGTTTCCTCATCTGTAAAATGAACTGGAGGAGGAAATGACCAACCACTCCAGTATCTCTGCCAAGAATACTCCAGATAGGGTCACTAAGAGTCAGTCACGACTGACGACAATTGAACAACAATAATATATATATATGTATATACATATATTTATATACATATATGTATATATACATATATATGTACATATATATGTATATATATGTATTATGTGAGTGTGTGTGTGTGTGTATATATATATATATATATATCAGTGAGAACCCAGTTGAGATTAGGCAAGATAAATTTGTAGTGACCCTGAGAAATAAAGTTGCATGACTCTCCAGCACTGCTCCTAAGTTCTAAAATAGAGTGGAGGGTTAGAAAAAGTAATGCAAAAACAAGCAGAGAACGCATTCAAGGTTTTATCACTGTGTTTTGGTCCATAGTGAGTGTTCAATGAGCATGTGTTTAATTAAATTGAATTGAAAGGAGAAGTGAAAACAATGTAGGGTAGTAATGGATAATTATGAATCAAGACTAAAAAGGGAAGGGGAACAGGAGGCCAGAGCAGGAATTCTGACCTGAGAGTATATGTCCATACATGGTGCTCTTTCAGGTTCATAGGGTTTGACTTGGATGTATTCATTCTTCTTCAGAATTTTATAACCTAGTAGCAGAGTTGGTCATCTAAGAACAGGATCAGTTCTCAATAACAGTATTGTAGACTGGGTTCAAATCTCACCTCTAATTCATAACAGGCTACGTAACCCTAGACCAGTCATTGACCTGTCTCTGTTCTGCTCCATGAAACTCTAAGAACAAAATTAAGTGACCTGTGACTTACATTGGTAGAGGGAGTTTCCTCACCGATGAAAGAAAGAGCATTCCCTTTACCAATGATATCACAAGGGTAGTCTCTTTCCTTATCCTTAACAATGTAACGTATTATCTATCACATCTGAAAATGGTGCTCTGCAATTTGGAACTATGCCCAAAGGTCTATAAAACCATGCATACCCATTTACCTAGCAATGTTATTGCTAGGTCTGTATCCCAAAAGAGATAAAAAACAAAAAGGAAAAGGGCGTATATGTACAAAAATATTTATGGTAACTCTTTCTTAGGAGTAAAGAATTAGAAATTGAGGGGATGTCCATCAATTGGGAAATGGCTGAACAAGTTGCAGTATGTAATTGTGATGGAATACTATTGTACTTTAAGAGATGAGGAGTAGGATGCTCTCAGGAAAGCCTGGAAAGACTTGCATGGTCTAATGAAAAGTGAAATGTACTGTGTACAAAGTATCGGTAATATTGTAAGATGATTGGCAGTGAATGACTTAGCTATTCTCAGAAATACAACAATCCAAGACAATTCTGAAGGACTTATGACGAAAAATGTTACCTATACCCAGAGAAAGAATTGATGGTGTCTGAATGAAGACTAAGGCATATCTTTTTTTACTATCTTTATTTTTCTTGAGGTTTTTTTGGTCTATGTTTTCTTTCACAACATTACTATTATGGATATGTTTTGCATGGCTACACATGTATAACTTACATCAAATTGCTTGCCTTCTCAATGGTGGGGTGGAAAGAGAGGAAGGGAGAGAATTTGGAACTCAACTTTTCAAAAACAAATGTTAAAAATTGTTTTTGCTTGAAACTGGGGAAGAATAAAATATTAAATAAATACAAAAAAGAACCACTTCACTGAAAAAAGATTAATCACCTTATGGCTCAAAAAAAGGAAAGAAATGGTGCTCTTAATTTGATCATCATAAGACCTGGGCTTTGAATGATTCTTCCAATGATGATAAAGAGACATAGATCATTCCATCTACAACATCATGCATGTTTTCCTCTGAGATCAATGGCATGAATACAGTGAGAAGACTGAGTGAGGTTTCAGTCAGAATTATTTCTTTATTTCTAGAATGCTATAAGAAGCAGACAGCACCTCATTTGTTTTTCATTAAAAACATCACTATTTTCCCCATTTCATCTTATAAGTATGTTTGTGGTGGTCAGTTAGAACTAGTCTGTTAATTCAGAGTAGGATTCTCTGAATAAAACAGTCTAAGTAGGATGTAAACCAAAACCATGCCCTCATTAGCCAGCTGTGAAACATAATGAAACAAAGAAAGAGACCCCAATGACAGAATCATGCTAGGTATGACCATGATGAGTTGGAAAGGATGTGTTTTCTAAATGCAAACTGCATGAGATTTTGTTTTGTCTTGTTTTTTATTATTGTAAGCTTGGATCCTGTTGAACCACTTCCTTTATGCCTGATAGGGTGAGGAGAAGAATAATATGGAAGAGTGATCAGGATATGTAGCACTCTGTTGCAGAAGGGGAGTGGATACAATATCTGCAAACAGGAACAGATATCCAATGTCCAATGGCCCTAGGGCAAGTCTATCATCTCAACTCTTCAAGCTCCCCCACTACACCAGGGCCATCTCTAGTCATCTTGATCTGTATCTCACCACTGGACCTAGATGGCTCCAGAGGAGAAAATGAGGCAAGTGACTTTGCATAGCCCTCCCTCACTTAAATCCAGCTCACTTGGCACCATCTCCCTGATGGCATGGTCCTCTGAAAACAAAAGACAAGCAACAATAGTCAATGAATTGAGAGTCAAGGAGGGCTCCTAGATCTAAGGTAGAAGACCAAAACTAAACAAAATTAGAGAAGCATAGATTTGAAAGAGATGGATATCAGTGGAACTCTGGTCCACCTGAAGCCCCCTACAGCAAACCCAGTAAGTGGATATCTAGTATTTGATTAAATGCTTCCAGTGATAAGGGGGAACCCATGACCAGAGGCAATATATTCTGTCTAAGGATAGCTCTGATCAATAACAAGCCTAAACTTGCCTTTTCTCACCTTTGACCCATGGTTCCTACTTCTGCCCTCTGAGGCCAAAGACAAGTGCATTCCATCTTCCATATGACTGCCTTTCAGACTCTGCAAGACAACAGTATGTCCCACTTGAGTCTTCTCTTTTTCATTCTCGTTGTCTTCACCTGATGTCTATAAGACAGAAACTTGAGGTTCATCATTACACCAATGGGCAATTTAACATGGGACCAACAGAAGAGGAAACAGAGGACTAGGCTTGTGGTCCTCATTCTACGAGTTTCAGTGCTAGTCTAACGAGATGAATAAATGTAGTGAATTAAACAAAACAGGCAGAAATAGCTAGTCTAGTCTGTCTAGGGAAACTAGGTTTAAAGTAACTCAGTTAGAAAGAGGAAACTCAAAGGAGAGAGAGAAATTCCAGGAGCAGAGCACCAAGAACTTCAGGCAGAGGAGGGAGAGGGAAACAGTTCCAAAGGTCAACATGATGGGAACTAAGGACAATGGGAAGACTAGGAGAAAAGTTATCTCCTAAGGACTTGTGGCTTACTGGTTTCACAGATTTGCATGACATCAACTTGAACTATAACACTGATATTCAAGTAAACCATGAAATCTTCTGGAGCAGCTGCAACTAATGACAGATGGACAAAAACATAAAATTCCTTTCTGGCCAGAGGCAGATATTATGCAATGGTAACTTAAACAGATCATTACAAGACTCCCCAAACAAGCTACTTTTTCTTTCAAACTATTTCTGCCTTCAGGGCTTTTTATGGTTTCCTGGATCTATCCTCAATTACTCCAAGATAATATAAGATACTGCTAGTTAGTCTTTGGGATACCAATCAGCAGTATTAAAAGATTTCTTGAGATAATGATTCTTGAACTTTTTCGGGCACTCTGGAGCACTGAAGCTGGTCAAAGGAGCCTAGATAACTACTTAGCTTGCCTACCTCCTCCTCCCCTTTTCTATTTCTTTAAATCCAGACTTGTGATTAAACAAGAATAGGGAACTTCTGGCATGGAAACTTTCTCCACCATGTAGCGGACAATCATCTGTAATTAGAGTGTCGCCTGGGGAATAGAGAAGTTAAGACATTTATCATTAATCGTACAAGTAGAATGTGCCAAAAGTAGGACTTTTGGACTCCCAGGCCAGTCTTCTACCAATAGTACTGCACTATCTGACTTCCCTTTAGCAAGAAAAAAAATATTCAGTCACCAGACTGAATAGATATAGTGATTAAAATGAGGCACCAAAAAAATTTCTCTAGAGTTCTTTAAAGATTGATAATATCAATAGTAATCTAAAAATTAACATTTACTTAGCACTTTGAAATTATATGATCAGTTTCTCAAAAAGCATTTATTAAGCACTTATTATATGACTAAGTTCTGAGGATACAAATAAAAAGTAGTAATTGTCTTTGCCTTAAAAGAGGTTACCTTTTAATGGGGAAGACATTATATACAAATCAGACTACACAACAGAAATGTAGAGTAGATGGAAGATCATTTTAAATAGGATGATACTAACAGATGCTGAGGTTTAGAAGGGTTTAGATGTCATCTGAACCAAAGCCCCTCTCTGCATAGAATCCCCTATAGAACATTCCTGGTACATGGACAATCTAACCTTTACCTCCAATGAAAGGAGTCGTCCAGGAGACACCTATTCCAATGCTGTCTCATTCAATCCATTAGACAACCTGTGGCTGTGTATTAAAAAAAATACACACACACACACACACACACACATATGTGTGTGTGTATGTGTATAAAATGTATGTGTATATTTTGAACTGAAACACATGAGTCTATGCTGAAGTGAACTCAAACTCCAAGTCAGGATGACCGTAATTGAAGATAAAAGTTTTTTGGATTCAGTGTTTGGCTAATAAAATTATAATTGAAAACATTTCTGCTGGAAATGTTAACTACATGATCCATCTGGATTTGTTGTTTCTCTGGTGCCTCCTCTACTGTCTTTCTCAGAAACATTTGTAAAGAAAAATAACATAGGATTGAAAGAGACAGCCTCATCTTAGCCAAGGCCCCAAATATGGATTTTACTTTTTTAAAAAAAGACATTTTGCAGAGAATTAATGTAGCAATTTTGGGCAAGTTATCCAAGTTTTTCCCTCCTTTTATAATAAATGCCTGGAATGTGGACATTTGGAGCTAAAAATTTCAATCAAGGACCAAAACTGCCACAGCAGAACATAGAAGTTAACCTGAAAGTAAGCAGAAATCCTGTCCTGTTTTTCCCATACTGACAAAAAGGCCAAGAATGTTGAAGAAACATGATGAGCAGAGAGGGTTTTTTCTGTTTTAAATATTTAAAAGTCTTTCAGAACATAAAACTGAAAGACTTATTATGTTATTTTAAAGAGCAGAGATGTTTATCAAGGCCTCATCTCCAAATTATAACAGACAAGTCATTTCTTTAGGTCAGTTTCATCACTCGAAAAATAAGGAGAGTTGGGAGAAGAGTGTGTTCTCCAAGTCCTTTCCACATCAAGATTCTTTGAACATGTCTTTCTATGAAAAAAAAATCATGAACTGAGGGAAGGTCTGCTTTAGTCAGAGAGAAGTCTAAATAATAGAACATTTTTTAAGAGATAATCTTAATTTACTAGATAGTTTTTATAGTTTATTCAATAAACTTTTAAGAGATAATCTCATTAATTAGTAAAATAATCTGATCAATTACCGTCACATACATCCAGAAGAACAAGTAAAGATACTAAAGTGCTACTTAGTGAGGATCCTTAGAGAATCTAGGCTTAATTAATAGATAGGGATCCTTTGCAATGAACACTTTGAATTGTCTCAAACAATGAAAAAGGACTACTGATAAAACTTCTTTGCAAGACCATGTGACAAAAAAAAGAATTTCACAAATGGTACTGGTTGATACATATGAGAATCAGCTTATCATAGGAAAGGTCATACGTAGATCATGTAACCAAGATGGTAGGCAATAACTGGACCACAAAGTTAGTCAACTGGATATCATAGGACCATAAATAGCTGATCAGATGAGGGAAAAGTTAAGGGATGAGACAATGGTGTACCTATGAGAATACAGGCAGAGTCAACTAGTGTGGATTCAACAATTCTGGTATTCAGAAATTTTGCCTAGTAATAATACATACAAATATGGTTATGGTCCTATATATTGTAGAATTGTAGTATTGCAGTATCTGTACCAGACAGATGTAGTTTCATTGGTGTTTGGTACTTCCGGTATGGAAACTCACTGCACCAATGCCAATCAGCAATTGGTTGGTAACTGTCCTAGAGAGATGCCAGGAGCTGTAAGCCATTGTGATTTGTCCATAGTTACACAATTTGTCTTATGAAAGGTAAGAATTGAACTGAGGTCTCTTTACCTCTATGGCAGGCTCACTATCGGATAATATCAGGCCATTATGTGTCGACAAGTGTAATTTTTACAAAATACCTAAAAGTAGGTAATAAGTAAAGCAAGAATCCGTTCCTCAAGGACTTTGCATTTGAAAGCCCAACTCTTCTTTAGCTTTCTATTCTTAGTCACACATGCACATAAGGAAATACCTAGGACAAAAAAAAAATGCCTTTCAATTAAGGTAGCCTGTTAAGTGAGAAACAGAATCTTAAAGGACACTGAAGCAGTTGGTAGTACAATGGATAGAGTGTGGGCTTGGTGTCATGAAGACTTGAAGTGTTTGGAGTTGGCTTCAGTCACTTAACTACCCTGGGCGAGTCACCTAACTTCTTTCTGCCTCAGTTTCCTCACCTGTAAAAATAAGGATAATAATACACCTGCCTCACACAGTTACTGTAAGGATCAAATGAGATAATATTTGTGAAAAGTGTTCAGCACTGTCTGGAGCATAGTAGGCATTTAGTAAATTGTTATTCCTTTCTCCTTTCCCTATAGTAAGGATTCAAGGTATTGACAGGTTAAAATAATGACCTAAATCTAATGGGATAAGGTCTAGTAGGAATAAATGTAAAATTTTCTATGCAGGCTAAAAGACTCCAAAAGAATCCAAAATTGGATTCAAAGGTCAATATGAGTCAAATGTATAAGATGGCAGCTAAAACATTAATACAAAAAGTCTACATTAATAAAAACTGAGCATTCAGAAGGAGGTAAATTCTAGTACCATTTGTCTCTGCCTAAGTTACCTAGAGGATTTATCAAATCTACACTTAAGAAAAGAAAGGGAAAATAGTTAATTAACCATTATATAATTATTTATTACTATATACTACTATATAATTATTATTATACAGTTAACAATGATAATGAACATAGATCCTATCATGTAAGGATAAGTTGAAGGAACTAGGATTTTGGCGCAGAGGAAAAAGCACTAGATTGGCGATCAGACCACCTGGATTTGAATCCTCCACAGGCCACTTCCTAACCAAATGACCTTGGGCAAATCTCTCCTCTCAATTTCCTCATCTGTAAAATAAAGGTCCCTTCTAGCTCTACATCTGTGATTGTATGAGAAAATATTTAGAGGCAACATGATAGCTGTCTCATGAAAACTGATGTTTGATTCGAAAAGTTGTCATGGAGAAGAGGGTTGGAACATGTTCAACTTTGCCCCCAAGAGGCAGAACTAGGAGAAATATATAGGTGAGATTTAAAGAAAGGCAGATCCTGGCTCTATATAAGAGGCAATACATCTTAACATTTATAATCTTATAAAAGCAGCAAGAATTTCCTTAACAAGGAGTAGATTCACGAACACTAAAAGTCTCTCCCGTGAGTTTCAGTTCCACATTTCAAAATGGATGCCTAATATGCATCATAAACTCTGTAATTAGAAGGTTTATTTTCTCAGATGCATTCTCCAAAGTCATCTTTCTAAAGCACAGATCTGGTCAAGCCACTCTGTTTTTGAAGAACCTCCTGGGACTCTCTGTTTCATTTAGGATATAAAGCAAACATTTCAGCTTGACATTGAAACCCCTTCACGGTCTAGCCCCAGTCCACTTCTCCAAGCTTTTGCACCTTATTTACCTTTACACACCTTACATTCCAGCCAGATGGGTCACCCCCGTAGTCCTCCTAACTCAGTCCTCCATCTCCCACCTGTATATCTTTATATATACAGTACCTCCTGCCCAGAGTGTACTCTTTTCTCTCCCAACTCCTATGCTCTCTCCCCCAAGAGGCTTTTTCTGATCTTTCTAGTTGTTAAAAATCATTCCTCCTTCCTCCTCCTCTTCCTCCTCCTCATCCTCTTCCTCCTCTAATCATCGAGTATATAATTGTATGCAAGTTGTTTCTCCCCTAGAATATAAGCTCCTAGAGGGCAGGAACCACTTTTTTCTTCATTTTATCTTTGTATCTCCAGTGCCTTGCCATAGTAGTTGCATAATAAACACTTCTTGGGATGGATGTTGTAGAAATATGAGTTCTTAAACTGGGGTCTGTGGACTTATATTAATGTTGGATTTTTTAACAGTTTGATACTATAGTACATTATTAGTTTCATCTGCAATCTTGTATACTTTAATTTACACATTTTAAAACATGATTCAAAGAAGAGTCCAATAGGCCAGTTGCCAGAGAAGTCCATGACTCAAAAAAAGGTTAAGACCCCTGTGAGTAGAGGGAATTCCTGGTCAGATTTAGACTAGAGAAGATGGACTCTGACATTCAGTTACTGAGATTCTGTTGTCATTTTTGAACCCATCAAATCAATCAAAAAGCATTTACTAAGTATTCACTATGTGCTAAGCACCAAGGACACCAACCAAAAAAAAAAAATCCCTGCCCTCAAGTAACTGGATCAGGTGAAAAAGGAGAATAGGCCCACATTAAAGCAGTAACAGAGCAAGACTATAGATGTTATGCAGCACATCTTAATGGATTCCCCTATCTTGTATACCATCAAACTGAAATCTAGTATTTTCCCTGAAATTTTTTAGTCAGAAAACTTTTTACCTTGTATGAATAATTAACAACTCCAGATTTTCAGCCTTGGTCCCTAAGTCCTCTCCCTTTAAGGATCGTTTGAATAAAATCCAATGAAATATCAAATACCTAGGGCTTTCTAGTGAAATAGACTTCATGTTTCCATTTAGGCCACTTTCCAGTTGGTCATTTGGATGAGATTTGAAATCCACTCTAAGGCCTCTTATATTTTTAATGAGTATTAAGTGCCTGAAAACATCATCTTACATATTAACGCTATGAACCCAGCTGGTAAGTCACTGGACCAGTACTTGGCCAACTCAGACTTAGCAAGTAAGAGCTGTTGACAGTGATTAGCCTCCACCCCCTTCACTATCAGTTCACTCAGACTACTCAGATTTCCTCTATTTGGATGTATGCAGTTTTTGTAGATGTAGTAATACCTAACTATCCCAGGAGAAAGACAGTTAGTAAGGCAGTCAGTAAGCAATTACTAAGAGGTTACTATGTGCCAGGTATTGTGCTAAGTGCTGAGGATACAACAAAAGGCAAAAAGAGCATCCCCACCTTCAAGAAGCAGAAGGGGGAAATAATTAGGTCTATCCAATATAGAATGAAAACAGAAAGTGAAGGGTTGGGGTGAGGGAAGAGACAGATAAGGAAAAGTCTCCTACAGAAGGTGACTTTTGAGGGGAGACTTGAAGGAACCCAGGAAAGCCAGGAGTCAGAGGTAAGGAGGGAGAACATTACACCTGCAGGAGACAGTCAGTGAAAAAGTAAAGGGTATGGGAAGTGTGACGTTTTAGGATACGTAAATTGACCAGCATTGCTGGATTATAGAATGCATAGGAGGATGAGAATGGTTGGAAGAAGCCTAGTCAAAGGACTCTAAATGCCAGAGGATTTTTTATTTGATACTGGAGATAATAAGGAACCATGGAAATTCATTGAGTAGAGGAGAGACAGTCAGAACTACATTTTTATTAAATCATGCTGGTAACTAAAGAGAAGATAGACTCAAGTGGGGAAAGGAAGCAGAAAGACATCTAGATGTAATTAGTCCCTTGACAAATGGATTAAAATATGAGTGCCTTATCTGTTCTTTTTACATTGCTCTTTGTGACCCCATTAAGGTGTTTTTTCCTTTTTAAAAATTTATTTATTTATCTTTAGTTTTCAACAGACACTTCTAGCAGAATCTAATACAGATACAAAAGGATATCATTTACCTAGTCTATAAAATTACTATCCTTAGGAGTAGATACCTTCATACGTTCCTTAGGAATGATTTTTTTTTTATTTAAAAAGTAGCATTTTAGCTAGTAACTTCCCTCTAAAGAATATTTTCCATTTACATAGCATGTCTTGTACATCCAATATTTTGCATACGGTCTCTTTGCCTACTGGATGTTTCTACTTTAAAATGGGAGCTTTTTGAGGTCAAGTTTTTGCCTTTCTTTGCATACCAAGATTTAGTTCTGTGTATGGAACAAAATAAGTACTTGTTAAATGCTTGCTGACTGGCTACCAGGTTGTACAATATTTGGCAAGATCATGCAAGGAGAATTGCAAAACCCTCTTTCCCCCATCAAGAAATATAAGGTTGTTGCAGGTAATAAAAATAATAAATTCAGTGCTAAGTTCATAAAAATGTGCTGCATTGCTATCATTCACAGCAGAATGGGATTGCAAAAGCAAAAGAGATGCTAACTCTGTCTGCCCAAGAGCAAAATTCGAAATTCTAATAAAAGTTTATCAGGAAAGTCAAGAGAGAATGGCCTACAATCATCTCATTTCCTTAAGAATTGGTCTTTTGACATTCAGAGGGTCATCTTAAATGCCCTTGACAACTAGGAGCATTTGTCAAAATGTATTTCCTCCAAAGTGGTAAATATTGTGGGGTTTTTCTTGTGTCATGTAGGTGAGATGCACTAGCAGCAAAATAGGAAAGGGTGCTATATTATTTTGCTTCTCCAAATTCTTTGTAGACTTGGAGTCAAGAAGACTTGAATTCAAATACAGCCTCAGATACTTACTAACTCTGTGAGCCTGGGCAAATCACTTAACCTCTGTCTGCTTCAGTTTCCTTATATGAAAAATTGGGATAAAAACAGCACCTAAATTCAGAGTTGTTGGGAGGATCAAAAAGGACTTAGTATAGCGCCTGGCACATAGTAGGCGCTATATAAATATTGGCTACTATTGTTGCTGCTTTTATTATTATTCAGTGAATTCCTTCACCATCCCCTGTCCTTACTCCAGGTAGGAAATAAACTGGTTTTAGGTGAATAGCAAGAGGACTGTTACTAAGGAGAATAATTGGGCCACTGTGCCTAGGAATTTCCAAGAACAGGGTCTTGTTTAACCACAAGAGCCCCTTCTTTCTTTGATTTTCTTTTCTATACCCAAGTTTTCTCATTCTTTCCTCCTTGGCTGCCCCACTCCAGTACATATAGGGTGTTCCGAAACTCTTCATGTAATTAGATTACTCCAGCTAGGCTATTTCTTTAATGTTTGAGGAGGTCGTTCTGGCTGTGTGCCCACTTGTGGTAGAAAAGCTATAGCAGAAGGAAAAAAAATTGTCAGAGGTAACCTTTGAGCTCCAACCTCCTACACGGGGCCATCCTGAGTTCTTGACCTGATGACTAAAGAGGACGCTAACATTTATATAGAGCTATCTTTTTTAACTTTGAAGTGTCCTTTAAATACTTAATTAGTAAATCTGGTTTTAATTGGAATTATGGGCTACAAGTGCTGTTTCAAATCTCAAAACTGAATGGTCAGATTAACCCAATATAGGTTAAGCCTCCAAAAGCAAGTAAGAGATGTCAAGTCAATTTTGGTTCAAGGAATAATAACTGATATTTATATGGTGTTCTGAAGTTTCAAAGCACTTTGTATTTATTACCTCCCTTCCTCCAAATGTCTTTTAGGTCACAACTCATCTCTAGAGTTATGAGCAGTATCATGCTCCCCATCCCCTGACAAAGCTGATGGATTTCAGGCATGGAATGACATTTTAAGGCAAAGCCAATGTGTGGATTTATTTTGCTTTACTATGCTAACCTGTTCAAAAGGAGATTTGTTGTGGTGTAACTTTTGTTGCTGAAATAGGGCAGAAGAGAGAGCTAATGATAGTAAAGTTTTAAAGAAGGAAGGGAGGGAAGGAAGGAAGGAAGGAAGGAAGGAAGGAAGGAAGGAAGGAAGGAAGGAAGGAAGGAAGGAAGGAAGGAAGGAAGGAAGGAAGGAAGGAAGGAAGGAAGGAAGGAAGGAAGGAAGGAGCATTAATGAACCATTTAAAGAAAATGCATAAGGGCAACCAGAAGTACCACAAAGAGAAGTGAGACAGCTCTGGAAATAAATTGAGCTGATATTTTGAAAAGAAACACCTACCATAGAGGTAGCTGAATACTCCATGGTTAACCTTACTTTTTTTCTTCTCACCATTATAACAGAAGTAGTGATAATCATTTAATATCATTTTTGGACTTTAATAAGGGCCAAAGTCTGAACTAATCAATCAGACTGCTTTATCTTCCTCTAAGAAAGCCCTTTTCTATGTCAGCAACTTCAAAGACCTGCTTATGACAAGTTGTCTGAAAATAGAGAGTTGGGATTCTTATCGTGGTATCACAAAGGTAAAGGAAACTCACATATCCTGGGATCTTAATTTCCAACTGACTCTACGTGGTCAAATGTCTTATCTCACTGTGTTTACAATTTATATAACTAAAAAATTCCTTTCTCATGGTAAAGTGGATGCAAACCTGATCATTCTTGTATCAGCCAATCAGAAGTTTCCTTCTGGCTCCATGATCATGAATCTGCTAGCTTTAAGGGAATAAACAATATGAATTTAGCCTGTTTGTCTCTTTTAACCAAACTTTTAGGTTGACAATTGGAATTGTATATAAACTAAAGCATTCCAAGTCATCTGTATGCCAGGAGTCATTAAGATCATAATAATATATGATACAATAATAATACAATAATACAAATTACAATTTGTAATACAAATAATACAATAAATCATAAGATTCCTTATTTCACATTCAATACTCTTTTCTTTTCTTCTTTCTATATGAAAATAATTCATGTTTGTTGCTGTTTGTCAGATTCAGAATAACAAGACATTACATTTTTGTTTTTAAAAAATGAAACAAGCCACATAGCATAGTGGTAAGTGATTGATTTGGATCTGAAGTATCTAGATTTGATATTGCGATACACTACTGGGCCGTTTAAGGCAGGCACCTTATTTCTACCTGGGCCTCAATTTCCTCATATCTATAAAATGAGAGGATTTGAACTAGATTCTTTTTAAAAGTTCTTTGAACTCTAGAAAACAAAACAGTAATGCTTTTTTAAAAAAATAATCTGCATATTTTGTATTTGTGGGGCTTTTCATTCAAAAGGTTGCATGATTTATTTCCTCTAACACTACAATCCTGCTGCAGCAGGCAAAGTATATTCTTCTCATTAACAGCAGCCCCTGGGAGAGAAGGATGAACAAACTGTTGCCCTCATTTCACAAAGGGAGAAACTCAGGTTCTCTGAAGCAAAATTATTTGCTTGAGGTCAGACAGGGTCCCTGTAAGTTGGCGACTAGAGAAGAAAGATGATTCTGACTTCCATCCAGCTCTAAAAGTTTGCTCCCTGCAATTCTGAGTTTCATTCAAAGTAAGAAAGAAAAACCAAGCAATTTAATATCTGGTGTTACCAATAAATCATCTATGTGGGATATAGTACAAGGATATTAACATGCAAATGAGAAAAATTTCACTTTTTTTTTTTGCTCTGAGCCCTTTGGGGGAAGGATGGACTTTGTATGAATTTTCAAATGTGGAAAGGGAAAACAAGACTGGCCCATGGATATTTATCTTCCATTAACATTGATATGTTAGAGTATTAATGTATTAATAGTATATGAATTCCATATTTAGGAACGATGCTTAAAGTTTGGGAAAAAGGTGGAAAAGACAAAATTTGTAAACAGGTCCATTCATCCTGTTCCAGTAAAGAAAATGCCATATAAGTGGCTGAACACCCAATTATTAACCCTACATTTTTTCTTCTTTCCCTTATAATGAGTAGGAATTACACAAATTAAAGCATTCAAAGTTGTCTATTTGCCAGCAGTCTGATAAATAGAAACTGTCAAAATGAGTGTTCTCTGATGTTGAACCATGAATATTGAGAGCTTTCTCTCAATAAGAAAAAGAATCTGGCCCACTGTTTTCTTGCTAATGCGGCAGACAGACTTTCTTCGCTTCTCTTCTGCATATAAAAAGAAGTGCCTTTTATTAATCAACTCCCATCATACCCTTCTGGAAAAGGTCAATATATTATTTCATTTCGCAGATGAGAGAACAGAGCCAAATGGCAACCGTGTGCATCTAGTTAAGTGGAAGCAAAGCTGAGAGTATTTATTTATTTGCTTTTTCCTTCCTTCTTTTGTTAGTTCCTTAGGTATTTCATTTGTCTACTTGTTGGGGATTTACTAAGTACTAGGCTGTGTGCTCAGCACCAGGATACAAATGCAAGCTAGCAGGACAATCTCTGTCCTTGAGGAGGTTACTTTATAATGCAAGAAGACTAAACAAGGGGGAGCTGGGATGGAAAGAGATCAGGGTTTCTGCATAGCAATGCATGATTGAAAAATAGTCAATCCTTGTCCTGCCTCCTCAACTCTATCTTCTTCTGGTTTACCTGAGCTCCTTCAACTCTCAATTAAAGTCCAGCCTTCTGCAAGAGCCATTTCTGGATTCCCCTTAATGCTTATGCTTATTCTCTGTTTATTGCTGATGTTTCCCACTTCTTGGCAGAAAGATGATGGACCAGAAAATGAGACACTTCCAGACACAGTCAATAAACTCGTTTGTTTTGTTTGACTATACTTATTTTTTTATGAGAGGTGTTTTTTGAGGCAGGAAGAGTTTTGGGAGGTAAAAGGTAATAAGAGTAATCCCTTCCCTCCCCCCAAGAAAAATAGAAAGAGGAAAAGTGTCAATAACTTTAAAACAAAACTTCAAAAAAAATAAACAGAATCAATGAGGAAGTACATAAGGGAACACAGTCAAGCATGGTAGTTTTGGAATCACTAAGTTAAATTTAACATGCTGTAAAAACCAAAAACTATATATAATAGAGACTTACAATATTGTAAATAATCTTTTACTGTTCTTTGCACAAAGGAAATATATATACATATATGTATATGTGTGTATTATTTTTCAAGTTTGTAATATTAAAAAATATTTTAAGGTATGTTCTCCATATTCTACATTCCCCTGGAATTTTTATAAGTTGGCTCTTTATGGATCACTTTTCCTTCCAATTTTCATAAATGCAGAAAAAAGATGGGCTAGAGACAAATAATTACCTATTCCAGAGATTACCTGAACTAAATATCTTTCAGTCAATAGGATACCTAAATAAGAATGATATTAGTATCAATAGGTGTCTCCATCCACCCCAAGGAGTTACAACAAACCTAGGTCAAGTGGTAGGTAGCATTGTTGTCTCCCCAGGAAACTCATTTTTTATTTTTTAATTCTCATTTATTTTTTCACCTTCCTACAGTTTTCTCCTCTCCCTTCAACCCTTACACACACACACACACACACATTGGAGAAAAAAAAAGAAACACAAAACTCTTGTAGCAAATAAGCACGGGCAAGCAAAACAAATTCCTACATTGGACACATCCACAAATGTGTCTTATTCTGCATGATTCCATCATCTCTCTGTCGAGGAAATGGGGAGTATTTTCATCATCAGTATTCTGAAGTCATGGTTGATCATTGCATGGATGAAAGTTCTTAACTCTTTCAGGATTATTCATTTCTACAATATTGACATCATAGTATAAATGCTCTGGTTCTGCTCACTTCACCTTGCCTCAGTTCACACAATTCTTCCTAAAACTATCGCTTTGGAAGCTAGGTGGTGCCATAGTGCATACAGTATTGGGCTGAGAGTCAGGAAAACTTGAGTTCAAATTTGGCCCCAAATACTTACTAGTTGTGTGACCTGGGGCAAGTAAATTAACTAATGTATACCTCAGTTTTATCAGCTGTCTAATGAGGATAATCATAGCACTTGCCTCCCAGAATTGTTGTAAAGATCAAATGCGGCAATATTTGCAAAGTGCTTTGCATAATGCTTGGTACGTAATAGCCATTTCAAAAAATTCCTTCTTTCTTACCGCACATTAGTATTGAATTATGTTCCTGTTGAAAGAAACCAAGGGACCTCTAAATGGCAGAATGGGTGGAGCACTAGACCAGGAATTAGGAGGATTTGAGTACAAACGCAGCCTCAGATATTTACTAGCTACGTGAACCTGAGCAAGTCACTTAACCCTGATTTCCTCAGAAAAAAAGAAAGAAATCTAGTTGAGGGTCTGACCCTGACCAATTGAGGAAGTAAGACAAAATTTGTAAACAGGTCCATTCATCCTGTTCCAGTAAAGAAAATGCCATATAAGTGGCTGAACACCCAATTATTAACCCTACATTTTTTTCTTCTTTCCCTTATAATGAGTAGGAATTACACAAATTAAAGCATTCAAAGTTGTCTATTTGCCAGCAGTCTGGTAAATAGAAACTGGAAGTTTCTATTCAGGAATTAAGGAAATAAGACAAAAGAATTTATTAATATACCAAGGCAAGTTGGTAAACTAGCCAGGATCTAATTTATATTTTGCTTTTTATTAACTCTTAAGTAAGCCATGTCCATATAACAGAAAGACAGTCTTGATTGGTCTACATTTCAAATAAGAAGATGGGGTTAATGTTACCCCAGTTCTTGATTGGTCCATGAAATCAATGAGGAGATGGGATCTAGGGGCTCCTCAGCCCCTCCCTCATTACAGTATCATGGGGAAGTGGAATTAGTGAGCATGCTGACCACCTTCTTATACAACTGCCTGACATGGATTCAAGGTTAAAAACAAGGATTTAAAATGGAGTCCCCCAGATTGACAATACAATAGCTGACTTCCCAAATTCTTATACCATAATCTGTTCAGCCATTCTCCAATTCACAGGTACCCCTTAGTTTTCTTTCTTTGCACTACAAAAAGAGTTGCTATAAATATTTGTATACATATAGAATCTTTTCTTCTGCCTTTGATCTCTTTGGGGCATAACCCTAGTAGTGTCAATGATGGGTCAAAGGTTTCCCATAAATCTCAACTAGAAGTTTCAGCTGGAGCCTAGACCACAAAGCCTTTTTAAAATATTTTATATTTAATTTTTTAATTAACTTAATATTTTTAATATTAGTCTACCTAATATTCCCCAAAACTGCATGGCATCCTTCAACCACCACAACTCTTGATTTTTCTGAAGCATAAATCTGACGGTGTCACTCTCCTACTCAATGAGCTCCGATGGTTCCCTGTCATCTCCAAGCCCAAATATCAGCTCCTCTGATTGGCATTTAAAGCTTTTAATAACCAGGCCCTTTCCTATCTTTCCAGTCTTCTAATATTCGACTTCCATACATTCCTCTTCTTTCCCCCCAACCCCTACACACATACACACACACACACACACACACACACATACACACGAGGGGAAAAAAAGAAACTCAGAACTTGTGACAAATAAGCACAGACAAGCAAAACAAATTCCCACATTGGGCACATCCAAAAACGTGGCTTATTCTACATGACTCTATCACCTCTCTGTCAAAGAGGTGGGGAGCATTTTCATCAGCAATCCTTGTAAATCACGGATCCTACCTTCTGTAGGAGATCTTTCCCAATATCTTCCCTTCCTCCTTCCACCCAGCTACTAATGCCTTCCCCCCTCAGATTAACTTGCCTTTACCATATATATTATATATACACATATATGTATATATGTGCATGTGTATTATGTATGTGTATATGTCCATATGTATGTGCATGTATATATGTATGTATATTCTATGTGTATACACATGTGTATGCATGTATATGTGCACGTGCGTATACACACATATGTATATATCTTGTGTGTATCTAGCTTTTTATATGGCATCATCCCCACTGAAACTTGCTCTCCTTGTGACAAGGACTGTTTTTTACTTTTTGTCACTGAACTTAGCACCTGGCATATGGTAAGTAAGTCCTTAATAAATGCTTGTTGAATGACTGGCCAATAAGTCATCATTATAAATATTTTGCAGACTATTTGCCCCCATTCTGCATTTCTCCATGATCTTTTAGGTTTCCCAACTTTTATTCTTCAGGGCAGGGTTTGTCAAACTCACCACCCATAGGAGGCATGCACCCCTGAGAGTAGCTTGAACCAAACTAAAATGTAATTGGGAGAGATTTGACAAAATAAATAAAAATGCAAAAGAGCATAGGCAATATTAATTTCAGGTTTTGTAAGTCAATATGTGGCTTATAGGAATCCATTTTTATTTAAATTTGATACCACTGCTTTAGAGAATGTGGCATTTTAAGATTCATCACCAAGCAGAAAGACCAGGAAAATATTGGTGTCAAAAAGAGTTTTCTTCCAGGGAGCAGCTAGGTACATCAAAAGTATTATGTAATTTCCCAAAGGCAAGCCAGTTTCCTCTCTTTGATTTCAATTCCATGTGCAGATCTTTGGCTATCTTCGTCTGCTGTCCTAAATTATGTGCCTCAGTGGACTGGCTACCCAATTGAATGTCACAATGTGCAAAATAGGAAATTTTCATTCCTTTTTTCTGCAGGGAATGTTAGGCCAATCTCTTTTGAATAATAATAATAAAAACAAGTAACATTTATTAGTATTTTAAGGTTTACAAGGTGCTTTACAAATATCTAATTTGATCTCCACAACAATCATGAGAGGTGGAGCTATAATTATCCCTATTTTACATATAAGGAAAGTGAGGCAGACATTGAATGCCTTGCCCAGTGTTACACAGCTGGTATGTGTCTAATGCTGAATTTGAATTCTCGTGTTTTTGACTCCTGGTCCAACACTCTGTCCACTGTGCCATCTAGATAAAAGTTATGTAATCATAAATCTCACTGAAAAGACCCTGGAATATTTTGGGACTTGATATAATCAGCACATCATCCTGCAAACATGAACATCTTTAGTATTTCACCATCTATAAGAAATCCCTCTTTGATGTTAGCACCTGCTTCCCAAAGCTGTTGTGAGGTTATATGAGATAATATTTGCAAAGCACTTTGCAAACCTTAAAAAGTGCTAGTTATTTCATTATTATTATCATATGACTTTTGTGTAAGATGTCCTCCATACCTGTAGCAAACAAGGTGAGCAAACATCTATCCATTTTATGGCTACCTTGACAATAATAATCCAAGGGTCATCTGTGGTTGCATTTGTCTAGAAATCTTATAGGTACGATTCCCTGTAGCTTTCAAGGATGCAGTTTTACTGTCCTAAACTTGATGTTTTTCTATAGTCAAGAAACAATATGCCCAATGGAATCTTCTATGTCAATGTATACTGAGGACATCATAATAAGTTCTATAGATAATAGAGGCAGGATATCCTCTTTGATATTTGGTTGACAGGGAGGGATGAAAGAGGAACAATTCCCATAATTCTCAGTGGTGATAGAAAGAGTGAAGAGTACATCTTTCTGGCACTTGCATGAACTGCCGCAAAGTGAAGTAAGCAGAACCAGGAGAACATTGTACACAGTAATAGCAACATTGTACTCAGCTACTCTCAGTAAGTCAATGATCCAAGACAATCCCAAAGGACTCATGACGAAAAAAGCTATCCACATCCACAGAAAGAACTGGTGGGGTCTGAATGCAGATCAAAGCATATTATTTTTTAATTTTTGTATTTTTTTTCATATTTCCATGAGTTCTTTTACAATGACTAATATTAGAAAAAGTTTTTCCTGCTTGCTCATGTATAACCTATGTCAAATTGCATACCATCTCAGGGAGGGGACAGAATTAGAAAGTCAAAATTTTTCAAAATGAATGTCAAAAATTGTTTTTATATATAATTGGGAAAAAATAAAATGTTAATCCAAAAAAATATATATCTTTCTGAATATAAAGCCTTGTATTGCTGGAGATGCTGGAAATTGATCTATGGTTTACATGACAAACTTATTCCCTATCGTTCCTCACCAGAGCTCTACAGAATCAATAAAGCACTTAACTAAATTCTCTATTGCTCAGTGTTAATCGCAGAAACTCCTTGAAGGGAAGGATTATTTCACTTTAGTCACTGTATCCTTAGAGCCTAGCACAATGCCTGGCACATAGTAGGCATTTAAAAAATGTTTATTGATGGATTTTCCAAAGCTAAGAATCTTCTGAAGACCTCTAGTATGGACTTCCTATAGTATGGTTCCTTCCTCTTTCCTGATTTACTATGAGTTTAGCAGACATAATTGTCTTTAAGCATCAGAAATACCTTATGCTTTTGATTTTCATGGATATCCAATAGCTCTTTTAAAGGAAAGGCAAGTTTCACCCTGAAGTGTGACCATTGCTCTAATGTTATAAAATGGTGCCTTCTCACTATCCTCTTTTTCCAGCCTTTCTTACTATCCTCATTGCCTTGCCTAGGGACCAGAGCCTAGACTAGATGGCTTCCAGACATTCTTTCCCACTCTGTAACCTTGAACATAGAACAGAACAGGAAATAATTTCAGCCAGGTGTATGAGCACATTACTTGGGTGTGATCACAGTTAATAGCTCAGCATATCAGATATTGGAAGACTCTTCCTGCTAGGAAAAATGATCTCATGTTTTTGTTAGGTTTTGCTTCTTGGCCAATGGAAGAGATTGGATTTATTCCACTTGCTTTTATTTCTAGAACATACTATTCTTTCAACCCCAGCCAGGACAGAAAAAAGGGTTCAGGAAATCTCTGTTGCAACTTGCACCACAGCTGAGGACGGTATCACACTTTCATCTTCCTCCACATAGAAGATCTAAATTGGGAAATGGGGCTGATATCTCTCTTTGTCAAACTGGGATAGTTATCTGTAAACAGCTCCAGAGAGTTGGCAACTGAATCAATGCCCTTCCCCTTTAAGCCAGATCGAGTTGTTACTGACATACAGTGGATCAAGGCAAATTCCCATGATGCCAAGTCATTAGGCATATTTTCTGGCGAGATAAGCCCTGAGCCATTCTTTCCCTGTATTATCTAGAAATGATCTGACTACAATTTATCTTACAGCTGGGGTTGGTCCTTTGCAAAATGGTGAAATGGGAGAAATTTTCCTTTGCCTCTCAAATGCTCCCTTCTGCAGGCTTCCCATAGTAAGATCTTACTCCATGTTCTACCTCAGGCAGCTACGTGGTCTAATGTCATATCTCCTTCCTCACTTTTAAAATCTGCTTTTACAAAAGGTACTGAAAAAATCTATTCACATTAAGGTCTAAATGATAGATCAAGCTTTATGTGCTGCTTCTCCCCAGAAGTTTTCATTTTAACAGGTCTTTGGTAAAAGAAACATCTAATCCACATAAGCTAAGCAGTTTTTTTTCTCCTAAAAGGCAATGAAACCATTTCCTTTTTTTGGTAAAAATTTTTATTCATTTTAAACTTAAATACAAAACAAGAAAAAAAGATTTCCATGTACACAGCAGAACAAAAGAGAGGATTCAATATAAAACAATAAATTTTCATTTCAAGAAAATCTATGTAATAAATACTATACATTATTTTCCAAGTTACCCAGCTTTTCTGTGCTTCCTTCTAGGTTTTCTGTGCACATTTTTGCTTTATTTTTTCTTCCATCCCTCTCCCTCCCCATCCTAAAGAAAGCTACAGGTAAATGCAGATATATAGAGATATATGCACATACATATCTATAAACAAATACACGTATATTGACACACATATATACATATGTGTATATACATATATACATATACATACATATATATACATACATATATATACACACACACACACACACACACACACAGAAAGAGAGAGAAAAGGAGAGACTATACTATGGTTATTTCCACGTATCATCACTTTCTCTGCAGGTGGATAGTATTTTCATCCATGTGTCCAAGTCGTTCCATGTTTTTCTAAATCAACCAGTTCATTATTTCCTACACCACAGCAGTATTCCAACATTATTACATCCTACCTGAGAGATGATCTATGAAAGTTTTTCTCCAATTTTCTGCGTTCCTTCTATTCTTGGCTATGTTGGTTTTATTTATATAAGAAATTTTTAATTTTAAAATAATCAAGACTGTCCAATTATCCATTATACATATGATGCTTTCATCTTACAATATAATTTAAAGTCTGATTCACTGAATCTCCTTCCTTTACATCTTTTTTCACCTAGTTTTGTTACTATTTTCTCTAACTCAGGTAAATTTTTAGTAATTTAATTGGGATGGCAATGATAGATAAAATTGTCATTTTTTATTATATTGGCTTTATCTACCCTGGAACAGTAAATATTACTTTAATTACTGAAACCATCTTTGAGACAAAGATAGTCCAGGATATTAAGTCTCCAGTTACTGAGGCAGCTTTCTGGTGTCCTAAATATGAACTCCAGGTATGGAAGAGTTGGGCACTCCTCAGGCTTGACATGCTTTTCTGCCCAAGCATGCCTCTGCCATGGCCAATTCAAAAGTGAGAGGTGCTATGCCTAACTGAAGCAATGCTATATTCTAACTGAATATTCTTTCCATGCTATTGTCAACAAAACCTATTTTTGTTCAGTGCTATACAAGTATCCCCATGTCTTAGAGTCCATTGGTATAATTGGCATAAATTCATTGGTAGAGATGAATGCCCTGTCCTGAATGAGGTACAGTTAGTGAGAATGAAAGAGCTCCACTTTCTTCAGTCTTCAAGACTTCTTTGAGCTGTTTGGGACACTTTTGGCTCCAATTTAGAGAGGGAAAATGGAAAAGGCTGATTCCATTTCAGATTGCTGAAGAAAAAGACTCTAAGAAGACATGACAGTAGCTGGTAGTCTTCCTCAGCTCCCTATGCCAGCTGGAAGGAACTTCCCCTTGAGTGAATTCTAGAACTCCCTCTTAAGCTGAGTTACCTCTCAAATAACTTAATCCTGTTTGCCTCAGTTTACTCATCTGTAATATGAGCTGGAGAAGGAAATGGCAAACTACTCCAGTACCTTTTGCCAAGAAAATCCCAAATGGGGTCTTGAAGAGTCAGATACAACTGAAAAATGACTGAACGGTGATCACAAGAGCACTGTTTTACCTGGAAAGACTTACATGAACTGATACAAAGCGAAATGAGCAGAACCAGGAGAGCATTGTACCCAATAACAGCAATGCTGTATGATGATTCATTGTAAATAATTTAGCTATTGCCAGCAGTGCCATGATCCAAGACAATTCTGAAGGACTTATGATGAAAGGTGTTGTCTACCTGCAGAGAAAGAACTGGTAGAACCTGAATGCAGAACCAAGATACTTTTTCTTTACTTTCTTTACTTTTCTTGGGGTTTTTTTGTCTCTGCTTTCTTTCACTGTATGACTTACATGGAAATGTATTTTGCATGACTACACATGTATAGTCCTAATCCCAAATTGTTGACTTCTGAACAAGGCAGGGGGGAGAGGGAGAGAATTTGAAACTCTAAATTTGAAAAAAATGTTTAAAATGTTTTCATGAAATTGGGAAAAATATATTTTAAAAAAGAAAGAAAGAAAAGGAGCACTGTTTTAGGTGCCAATGAGCTTTGGGACATCTCCTGGATTACTGCCTTGTCCTGGCAGGGGCTTCACATAGTTCAATGAAACTATGAGCTGTGCCATGCAGGGTTACCCAAGGTGGACAAGTCATAATTGAGAATTATGACAAAAGGTGATCCGCTGGACAAGGAAATGGCAAACCACTCCAATATTTTTGCCAAGAAACCCCATGGACACTATTAAAAGGATAAAAGATATGGCACCAGAAGATGAGTCCCTAGGGTCAGAAAGTGTCCAACACACTACTGTGTGCGCAAGACAACTACGATCAGCTTCCAATACTAATGAAGGAACTGGGCCAAAGCCAAAAGCAAGCTCAGCTGCAGATGTGTCTGGTGACAAAAGGAAAGTCCAATGTTGTAAAGATCAGTATTGGATAGGAACCTGAAATGTAAGATCTATAAACCAAGATAAGCTGGATGTGGTCAAACAAGAAATAGAAAGATTAAACACTGAACTCTTAAAGTGTCAGTGGATTAAAATTGATAGGAATGGGTGAATTTAATTCAAGTAATCATTATTTATATTACTATGGGCAAGAATCCCTTAGAAGAAATGGAGTAGCCCTCATAGTCAATAAGAGAGTGAAAAAAGCAGTACTGGAGTATAATCTCCAAAATGGCAGAACAACATCCATTTGAATCCAAGGCAAACTATTCAACATCACAGCAATACAATTCTATGCTCCCACCACTGATGCCAAAGAGGTCAGAGTTGATCAGTTTTATAAAGACCTACAAAATCATCTAGAAATAACACCAAAAAAAGATGTCACATTCATCAAAAGGTAAAATGGGAAATCAAAAGATAAGTGGAATAATAGGCAAGTTTGGCCTTGGAATACAAAATGAGGCAGGGCAGAGATTAATAGAATTTTGTCAAGATAATTCATTAGTCATAAGAAAGACTCTTTTTCCACAACCCAAAAAATGAGTTTGTACAAAGACATCACCAAATGGTCAATATCGAAATCAGATTGATTACATACTTTGCAGCCAAAGATAGGGAAGCTTTATAAAATTAATTAAAATGAAACCTGGAGCTTACTGTGACTTAAATATTGAACTTCTTGTTACAAAATTCAGACTTAAATTGAAGAAAGTAGGGCAAATCATCAGGCTGTATAGGTATTACCTAAATAACATTCCTTATAAATATGAAGTGAAGATGACCAATAGATTTAAGAGATTAGATCTCATAGAGCCCCTGAAGAATGATGGACAAAGGTTTGCAATATTGTATAGGAAGCAGCAACAAAAGACATTCCAAAGAAAAGAATAGTAGAAAAGCAAAGTGTCTATCTCCTGAGACTTTACAAATAGCTAAGGAAGGGAGAAAAGAAAAAAGGAAAACAGAAAGGAAAAGATATACCCAACTAAATGCAGAATTCCAGAAAATAGCAAGAAGAGATAAGTTTTCTTAAATCAGCAATGCAAAGGAATAGAAAACAATAGAATGAGAAAGACGAGATCTCTTCAAGAAAATTAGAACAGAAGACACCCAGATGATATAATTAAAGAATATTTTTGTCAAAGCATCACGTAGGCTTGGGTTTATAAAATTAGCATGACTAATAATAGACTACCTACTTCTTCCTTAATTGCACTGCCTGCAATGAGGATAAGCCACCACCAGGTAAATGGTGCTGCCAGTTTAATGGCCACGTAGTCCTAACACAACAGTTTATGATTCAACTCAATCCAGCATTTTCTAAACATTTACTGTTTGTAAGACTCAGTGTAAGGTTCTAGAGCACAGACAAAAATTAAATAGTTCCTATTGTCATGGAACTTACAATGAAATGGAGGAATACAAAATATACACAGCATATTAAAAGTATGACAAAGTAAGCATACTCATACACAGCAAGAAACCAAGAAATTATCTTTATTCTCCATTATTTTCTGCCAATATGTGGTAAAAGGTTTACTATTTCTCCATACTATAGTTTACGTGGAAATAGCCTATAAAAAGAGGAATTTTTTTCAGTTAAAATTCCCTATGGTAAATTATAACTATTGCCCTTTTGTCCATTACATTTTACTCTTCTTTTTAAAAAATACAAAGAATTTATTAAACGATAAGGGTAGTACCAAACAAATGTCTAATTGCAGGATACAATAATCAGTCTTTAAAATGTTTTTTTAGTACCTACACCATGTGCCAGGCACTGTGCTAAATGCAAGAGATATACAAACCTCCCCCCAAAAAAGTGAAAATAGACCTTGCCTGCTCTCAAGAAGATTATCCTCTAATGGGAATTAGAGAATACACACACACACACACACATACACACACGATTTCATGCGTGTACATATGTATGTATGTATGTATACATGTATATATTTAAATTTTTATGTATTCTTCGTTCAAAGTTCCAATCAAACATGATTATATATGTATATATACATACATACACATATATGTGTATATACATGTATGCATGTATATGCATTTGTGTTTATTTAAATATATGTGTATATGAAAATGTGTATATGTATGTACACAAGAAATCTACAAAACAGACACAATGTAATCTTAGAGAAGGCACTAGACTCAGGATTGAGAAAGGTCTCCTGAAGAAGGTACTATTTGATCTCAGGCTTGAAAAAGTCCAAGGATTCTAAGACATGGAGGTGAGAAGGGAAGAGCATTCCAGGAAGCAGGGACAGCTACTTCAAAGGCATAGAGATGAAAAAATGTCTGTGTTTTTAAGAATCTTACAGCTGAGGTGAGGAGACCATGTATACATATCTAAGAAGACACAAAACACATACAAAGCAGATGCAGGGTAATTTGGGGGAGAAGGGAAAGCACTAAGAGCATGGGAGAATCAAAGCAAGAAAGGCTTTATGGAGAGGGTGCTGAAAGGAGGAGTGAGTGAATTCTAGGAATGGGACAGCCAATGCAGAGACACAAGGGTGGGAGATGGAATGTGGCAGTAAGGGAACAGTAAGTTGGCTGGTAGAGCTGTAATCTCACGTGGAAGGACAGTAAATCGCATGCTGGACTAGAAAAGTAAGTGATGCCAGTTTGTGAAGGGCTTTAAATCCCAGCTCATGGGGAGGATAGGAGAATTAAGGATGACTGGTTGTGCCTTGCCTAGAGCTTAATAAATATTTGTGATGATTGATTAATTCAAAAGCCAACTCCTTCTACAGACCAAGAGAACCTCATTCAGTGCCTCCTTCTCCTCATTGATCCTAAATTTCCTTTTGGAAGGTTTTTTGTCTTTATACTACACTTTGTTCATTCATTTGTTTGTTTAGTTTTCAACATTCACTTTTATGAGATTTTGAGTTGCAAATTCTTTCCCCAAGACAGCAAGCAATTTGATATATGTATACATTATACTATTTTTCCTTTTTTTTTCAATTTCATGATCAAACAAGGGAGAGAAAGAATTATAGAAGATGAAGTAGACAATTTTAATTACATAAAATTTAAAAGTTTCCATGCAAACAAAACCCAAGTATCTTAAGATTAGAAAGGAAATATTTAACTTGCAGGGGTAGATCTTTGCAATAAATTTCTCTGATAAAGGTTTCATTGCTAAGATATATAAGGATATACAAGATATAGAAAAAATATACATGGATATCAAGATATAAAAATGTATAAGAATATGAACCATTTCCTAATTGATCAGTTGTCAGAGAATACGGACAGACAGTTCAAGGGATGAAATCCAAGCTACCAATAGCCATGTAGTCACTTACTCAAAAAGCCTCTTCCTTGAGGCTTCCTCTGCCATACTATTTGTAGTATCTCCCCCAAAACCCTTTTCCCATACTCATACTCAGCACCATCTGACTATTAAAACATTTTATTCTGCTCAATCTTACGGTTTCAAGGGAAACCACCACACGACTTCCTGTACCAAATAAAAGTCTGTGCATGAGTTCCAAGAACAGGTCTATTTGGGTGCTGAACCAAATCATATCCTGTCAGGTCAATCAGCACATTCCCCCTTAGTAACAGTCTTATTGCATTATGGTCACAAAGTCATAGAAAATTAGAAAAAGAAGTCATCTCGTCCTTGCTTTACAGATGAAGAAACTGAGGACCCAGAAAAGTGAAGTGCTGGACAATTATTGTCTAGATTTTCTCAGTAAAATTCCAGAATGTCCTAATAAAAAGGAGAATAATGAACTCCTAAACAACAACCACAGCAACAAAAAAATAAACTGACCATTGAGTCAGCAAAGACACAAATTAAGAACAGATTATGCCAGAGAGACTTTATTTTCTTTTTTGACAGGGTTGACTAAAGTGGTAGATGAAGAGAATACTAGATTTTATTCTGCCTCCTCAGTTCCTGTCCTCCATCAGCCTCTTTCTCTAGAACATTTCCATCTGGATGTTCATTCCATAGGCATCTCAAGCTCAACATGTACTAAATAAATCTGTTTTCCAAGGTCCACCCTTCTCCCTCACTCCCCTATTCCTGCTAACATGGGTCACCTGGATTCGCAATTTCAGAGTCATCCTTGATTCTCTCTCCCAACCTAATCAATTCAGTTGACAAATCTTGTGGATTCTACATCTTTTGCACTGATACCCTTCTGTCTACTCACACAGCTACTGCTCTTCTTGAGGCACTCATCATTTCTTATATAGAGACTATTTCAATTTTTTCCTGATTGGTTTCCCGACTGTCCTTTCTTTAATATTTCCTCCACAAAACTACCAAAATTATATTCCTAAGCTACTTGTCTGATTGTGAAACTCCCTGACTCAAGGAGTTTCAGTAACTCCCTATTTCTTCAGGATAAAATGCAAACTCCTCTAGCATTTAAAGCTATTGGCAATCTGGTTCCAACCCATCTTTGTTCATTGAACTCCTCATGAATTTACTGAGAAATGAGAATATGTGTAAGAGATTAATCAAGTTAACCCAACAAAGACAACTGTGTCTTCAAGGAAAATAGACAAGGTAGGGTGCTGCCAAATGCCTTCAAGAGTAGCCCTGGTAATAGCTATTGGGCCAGATGGCTGTTGTTGAAATTTGCTGGGCTTTGTGCCAGATCATACCATTGTCTTCAATTCATCTCTTCAGAAATCTGAACAACAAACAATCCTACTTCTTCAGATAGACGTTGACTTGTTTTTGGACAACAGAGTCATTTTTTTCCTCCTGCTCCAGATTAGGCAATGACATTTTCATAGAAAGGAAAAAAGCAGTTCTCAATTGAAAATGATCATCATCTTTATCTTTCTTACCAAGTAATCAATCAATGGCATTTATTAAGCTCTTATTATTTTCCTGTCAGATTGCTAAGCACTGGATACACAAAGCCCAAAACACAGTCCCTGCTCTCAAGGAAGTCACCTTCTAATGAGAGGAATGACATGCAAGTAACTATAGACATACAAAATATATACAGTGTCAATGGAAGTTAAGTTGAGAGGAAAAGCCTGGGAACATAGAGGAGAGAGGCTAGTGTTTATTAACACTGAAGTCATTGTAGGTTTGTTGATGTGTTACTTTCCTTTCTACATTTCTCTTTTCTGCAGTCTAAGTCTGTCCTGAAGCTTCAGTAACAGAAAAAAATTAGGGAGGTACAACCCAGAACAGCAAACACCAGGGAGAAGAGAGATAGCATGCTCTCCATTGAAATATATGGAGGGTTGTCATTTGGAAGAAAGACTGAACAGAGTTTGCATAGATGGCTCCAGAAGACAAAATTAATATTGGTATATTGCTGTTAGAGATTTTCAGCTCACTGGTGAACATCTTGTCACTGATGGTATTCAAGTAACGGCTGAATGATTATTTCCCAAGGGTGTTGTAGAAGGATTCCAACAAAGTGAGGGAGGTTAACTAAATGCCCTCTAACATCCCTTTAAACTCGGTGATTCTAGGCTTCCTTGGACCTGCATATAGGCACTATCGTTGCTCCTCTAAGACTCACTCTTCCAATACCTGACCCTAAATTCTAACCACCAGCATTACCCTCCTGGATTGGACAACAAAGGTGAAGACTTCTCTCCAGAAAGACACGGGAAAAGTGCACTCGTTGATTAAGAGACAAAGAGGGGAAAATGTTAGGAGTAGAATAGAGGATCATTATCTATTATAGCTATTTCATGTTAATGAAAATTGTTAATACAATCAATCCATCACCAACTATTTATTAACAATCTCTTGTGGGCCAGACACTCTGCTAAGAGCCAAGGATGCAAATCTAAAGAATGAAAAAAATGCCTACTCTCAAAGAGCTTACGTTTTAATGGATCCTAGGAAAACTGAACATAAGGTAGTCAGCTTCCTGTAGAAGGTTTAGAAATAGAGAAGCACCAGATTTCCAAGTGGCTCGGAGAGTATAATCAGAGAAGCTGAGAAAAGGCAACCCCAGAGCAGAGTAAGGTTCCTGGATATGGATGGGCTTGTCTAGGCCCTGAGGACCAGGTCTGGTTTTTCTACACATTTCTGTTCAACTCCCTTCACTCCAAAGACTTCCACTTTCTATTTCTCCCAGCATATTTGAAATAGAAAGAAAATACATGTATACTTGCTAGTCATCTCTTCACCATGCTTCCCTTCCTCAGACTACCATCTGTGCCTCCTCCACACCAGAATCTTGGACTCCATCCCTCTGTCCCCCAGCTCTGATAGGTGAACTTTTGATTTATCTCCTCGGGTCCAGGCCTCTATGACATTTCCTGGCTATCTTTACACCTTGTGCCCTCTCAGGTATCCCGCCTCCCCATTTTCCAGGATCCCTTTGCATTTTGTCTCCCCAATTAGAATGTGAACTCCTAGAGGGTAGCAACAGTGTTCTTTGTATCCCTAACAGTGGCTAGCACATTGTACGCACTTAATTAATGCTTGGTGATCATGTGACAGAGATGGAACTTGAGCAAACCAAGTAGAGGACAAGGATTAGCATAGGTCACAGGCTTTTGAGACCTCAGCCAAATGGGGCCTAGAGAATTATTATATTGGAATAGGAGGAAGGGAAAGATCTATTACCATGTCATTGTTTGTCTTAGGACAAAGCAAAAACATTTGGTCTAGTGATTCAATAGCATTCATAATGGCAAGTATAAATACAATTAAGTGTAGTATAACAGGGTTACTTAGACAATGCCATCTAGCAAGAGGATACTAATAAGATATAAATGACAAGTAAAGTTAATTGGCTTTGTGGGGTTCATTAACTGATCCTACAGACTACAAAGGGAATATTCTTCCAGTGACTTAGATTGAGATACATCCCAGGCTCCCTCCTAACTACTACCTCTAACTGAGTTACTTATCTCTTCTCCTGGCTTCCTCCAGAGGATGAAGGAGAAAGCTGCCTAAGGCAAAAACAAAACCCCAAAGTGGAGCAAAGAACTCAGGACCTGGGGCATACAGTATTGTTCTCAATCAATCAATAAGCATTTATAAAGTACCTACTATGTGTCAGACACTGTGCTTGGTCCTAGAGATACAAATTTATAGAAATTTAGCACTTAGGGCAAAAACTATTGAGCAAGAAGGGGAGAAGTACAGAGGGAAGTGAATCCAAGCTTCGGTGTCATCACACTAGGAGAGGGAGCTGGCCTTTGTTCCCTGAGGGGAGAGTCAAGCATTGTTTAATATGAGCCAAGCATTGTGATAAGTTAGACAAAAGTGGTTTCAGGGAACAAGAAAGAATATTATCTATTTTGTGGCTTGCCATTTTCTTCTCCAGCTCATTTTACAGATGAAGAAACTGAATCAAAAAGGGTTAAGTGACTTGCTCAGGGTCACATAGCTAGTGTCTGAGGCCAGATTTGACCTCAGGAAGATGAGTCTTCTTGATTCCAAGTCCAGCATTCTATCTACCATGCCCTCTTAGGTAGCTATTTTAAGACTTTACTTTATATTCACAATAAACACAGTCTATTGCATTGCCTATGAATACCAGCAACACAGTTAGATCCAATGCCTCCATGACTTACCTCTTTGTAGCAAGGACAACCCTTCTAAAATGTTAGACACTAGTCTGTTGGCCAACCTAGGCCAACCAAACTGGGGAATTCAGAAAGAGGAGTCATTGGACACAAAATTAGAAGCTGTTTGTCCAGCACAATGCCATTGATTAGTGGCAATCCCATCATTAGAATCAGTGTGGTAATAATTCTAACAACCAAAATGAATGACTTCAACATAGCCTCACTGGTCGAAGTTTTCAGGGATAAAACGAAAAACCATATGTATGTCACTTCCAAATTCAATTCAACAAACTTTTATTGATCACTGTGGTGGAGTAGACAGAGAAAGAGCCTTAGAGTCAAAAAGGCCTAGGTTCAAGTCTTACCTCTCACACAAACCAAATGTGTGACCCTGGGTAGATTAATTGACTTCTCAGTGCCTCTAGGAACTTTACTAAGATTAAAAATTGCAGAATAATCATTCATCTTCATTGTTAGAAGAGGTTTGCTCACTAAGATGCTCCCTACCTTGATGAAATCACTGATCCAAATCCAAAACAAAAGCAAAACCCAGTGGTGGACAGCACATACAGAGGCAGTTTGGTATAGTGTTCTTAGAGGTAATCAAGAAGATCTGAGTTCAAATTTTTTCTCTGACATGTATTATCTTTGTGATGCTAGGCAAACCACTTCCCCTTTCGTTACCCCAGGAAAATAACTCTAAAGCTATAAATCACATAGAACAGGTACTAATCTATCTTGATGGAGGGAATTTTAATGCCAAGATTTCCTTACATGAATTTTAAAAAGTTGTAAGTGTAAAAAAGTATAAAAACACCAGTATGAAATCGTTGGGCTAAGGGGGCTGGGGGAGAGAGATTCCCAAAAGAAAAAATGACAGTCCCTGTCCTCAAATAACAATACGTAGTAGGAATGTTGCAAGAGTGTCCAAGAGCCCAGTTATTCAATATAGTACTAGAAATGTTAGCTTTAGCAATAAGAGAAGAAAAAGAAATTGAAAGAATTAGAATAGGCAAAGAAACTAAGTAATCACTCTTCACAGATGATATGATGATATACTTAGAGAATTCCAGAGAATTCAGTAAAAAACTACCTGAAATAATAAACAACTTTGGCAAAGTTATAGGTTACAAAATAAGACCAGATAAATCATCTGCTTTTCTATATAATACTAACAAAGTCCAACAGCAAAAGATAAAAAGAGAAATTCCATTTAAAGCTACAGTAGACACTATAAAATATCTGGGAGTCTACCTGCCAAAACAAACTCAGGGACAGTATGAACAATTACAAAATACTTTTCCCACATATAAAGTCAGATCTAAGTAAGTGGAAAAACATCAGGGGCTCATGGGTAGGCCAAGTTAATATAATAAAAATGATGATTCTACCTAAATTAATTTACTTATTCAGTGTCATACCAATCAAACTACCAGATAATTATTTTCTAGAGCTAGAAAAAATAATAAAAAAATTCATCTGGAAGAACAAAAGGTCCAGAATATCAGAGAATTAATGAAAAAAAATGCTAGGGAAGGTGGCCTAGACCGACCAAATCTCAAATTGTATTATAAAGCAGCAATCATCAAAACCATTTGGTACTGCCTAAGAAATAGAGGGGTAGAGCTGTGGAATATGTTAAGTACTCAAGACACAGTAGTCTATGAATATAGCAATCTACTGTTTGATAAACCCAAGGACCTCAGCTTCTGAGATAAGATCTCACTGTTTTGACAAACATTGCTGGGAAAACTGGATAATAGTGTGGCAGAAACTGGGCATAGACCAATACCTGACACTGTACACAAGAATAAAATCCAAATGGATACATGATCTAAGTATAAAGACTGATATTATAAACAAATTACAGGAGCAATGAATAGTTTATTTGTCAGATTTATGGAGAACGGAGAAATTTTTGACCACACAAGAGATAGAGAACCTTATGAAATGCAAAATGGATAATTTTGATTACATTAAATTGAAAAGTTTTTGCACAACCAAACCCAATGCAACCAAGATTAAGAGGGAAGCAGAAAACTGGGAAAGAATTTTTGTAACTAGTGTCTGTGATAAAGGCCTCATTTCCAAAATATATAGAGAACTGGGTCAAATATACAAGAATACAAGTCATTCCCCAATTGATAAATGATCAAAGGATATGAACAGGCAGCTTTCAGCAGAAGAAATTAAAGCTATATATAGTCATAATATGAAAAAATGCTCTAAATCACTATTGATTAGAGAGACACAAATCAAAACAGCTCTGAGGTACCACATCACACCCATCAGATTGGGTAACATGACAAAACATGAAGACGATGTTGGAGATCCAAATGTTGGAGATCCAACCATTCTGGAGAGCAATTCTATGCCCAAAGGGCTACAAAAATGTGCATACCCTTTGATCCAGCAATACTGCTTCTAGGACTGTATCCCAAAGAGATCAAAAAAATGGGAAAGGGTCCACATGTACAAAAATATTTATAGCAGTTCTCTTTGTGGTGGCCAAAAACTGGAAATCAAAGGGAGTAGGTGACAAATTGTGGTATATGAATGTAATGGAATAATATTGTGCTATAAGAAATGGCAAACAGGAAGACTTCAGAGAGGCCTGGAAGGACTTAAATGAACTGATACTGAGTGAAAGGAGCAGAACCAGAAGAACTTTGTACACAGCAACAACCACAGTGTGTGAGGAATTTTTCTGGTAGACTTAGTACTTCACAGAAATGCAAGGATCTAAAAAAATCCCCTATGGACTCTTGAGACAAATTGCCTTCCACATCCAGAGACAGAATTGGATCACAGAATGAAGCAGACCATTTTCTCTTGTGTTATGTTTTGTTTTGTTTTATGGTTTTTCCCATTTGGTTTAATTCTTCTATGCAACATGATCAAGGTGAAAATGTATTTAATAAGAATATATAGATGGCGGAGTAGAAAGAGGCACGTTTACAAGCTCCGAACCCATAGTCCATAGCATTAATGTAAAAAGAGATCCCTAGAAGTTCTGGATCACTGAAAGGTGTGCAGAAACAGAGTAGAAGAGATTTCCATTCCAGAGAGCCCTGGAGAGCCGTCCCCAGGGTCCCTCGCTCCCCGGAAAGCAGACCCCACCCCAGCACTGCCCTGGCCGTGGCCCCAGAGAAGCTGATCCGAGCAGGCTTCAGGGATGGAAGCTCTGGCGGCCGGGAAAGTCCCTCCGCCCACAGAAGCTACAGGTCAGTGAGAGAGACGGCTGGGCTGGAGGAGGGGAGCGGAGTGTCTCCGTGACTCAGGCCCCCTCGGGAGAAAGCGGCAGCGTCAGAGGCAGGGCAAGAAGCAGCGGAGGCAGAGGCGTGGGCGGCAGCAGAGGCAGCAGCTGCAGCAGCGGCCCAGGACTCCCCCAGCAGCAGGCAGGATCTTCATTACTGAAAGTCTCTGCATAAAGCCCCTGAGGGAACTGAGCCTGGGAGGCGGCCCCGCCCCCACCCGCTTCATCACTGAAGGCCTCTGCATAAAGCCCCTAAGGGAACTGAGACTGGGAGGCGGCCCTGCCCCCACCCCAGCACCAGAACTAAAGCTCACATTGATTAGCAGCCATGCACGGCGCGGAAAGCCCATTTGAATCTCAGACCCAAGCACTAGCTGGGCAGATCTAGGCGGGGTGGACAGGAATCTCAGAAGTCAAGTAACTGGCTGGGAAAATGCCTAGAAAAGGGAAGAAAAATAAGACTATAGAGAGTTTTTTCGAACAGATGCAAATGATCCCGACTTTCGGATCTGATGACGACGAGGACATATTCTTGCCATCAGGGAAAGATGTGAAGGGCGGGGCCTCTGTATCCCAGACATCCCAGGGGGTTGTCGGGTGGGCTGAGGCCTTGGAAGAGCTCAAAAAGGATTTTGAAAAGCAAGTTAGACAGGTGGAGGAAAGACTGGGAAGAGAAATGACAAAGATGCAAGAAGAGTATGAAAAAAAGGTCAATATCTTGGTAAAGGAGACCCAAAAAAATGCTGAGGAAATTAACACCTTGAAAAATAGGCTCACTCAATTGGCAAAAGAGGTTCAAAAAGCCAATGAGGAGAAGAATGCTTTCAAAAGCAGAATTAGCCAAATGGAAAAAGAGGCCCAAAAGCTCACTGAATTTAATAGTTCTCTCAAAATTAGAATGGAACAGATGGAGTCTAATGACTTTACGAGAAACCAAGAAATCACCAAACAAAACCAAAAGAATGAAAAAATGGAAGAGAATATGAAATATTTCATGGGAAAAACAACTGACCTGGAAAATAGATCCAAGAGAGACAATTTAAAAATTATGGGACTACCTGAAAGTCATGATCAAAAAAAGAGCCTAGATATCCTCTTCCATGAAAATATCGAGGAAAACTGCCCTGACATTCTACAACCAGAGGGCAAAATAAGTATTGAAAGAATCCATCGATCACCACCTGAAAGAGATCCAAAAAGAGAAACTCCTAGGAACATTGTGGCCAAATTCCAGAACTCCCAGCTCAAGGAGAAAATATTACAAGCAGCTAGAAAGAAACAATTCCAGTATTGTGGAAATAAAATCAGGATAACTCAAGATCTAGCAGCTTCTACATTAAGGGATCGAAGGGTGTGGAATAGGATATTCCAGAAGTCAAAGGAACTAGGACTCAAACCAAGAATCACCTACCCAGCTAAACTGAGTATAATACTTCAGGGGAAAATATGGTCTTTCAATGAAACAGAGGACTTCCAATCATTCTTGATGAAAAGACCAGAGCTGAAAAAGAAAATTTGACTTTCAAACACAAGAATGAGAAGAACCATGAAAAAGTAAACAGCAAAGAGAAGTCATAAGGGACTTACCAGAAGTGAACTGTTTACATTCCTACATGGAAAGACAATATTTGTAACTCTTAAAACTTTTCAGTATCTGGGTAGTTGGTGGATCCATACACACACATGTACATGCATACACGCGCACACACATACACACATGCACACACATACAGAGACAGAGAGCACAGATTGAATTGAATAGGATGGGACCATATCTTAAAAGAAATTAAGGTAAATGGTGAGAGAGAAATGTAGTGGGAGGAAAGAGGGTGAAATGGAATGGGGTAATTATATGTCATTTAAGTGGCAAGTAGGAGACTTTTTAGTGGAGGGAAAAAGAGGAGAGCTGAGAAAAGAACAAAAAAACAAAACAAAAGAAAAACAAGAAGTTTACCCTCATCACATTTGACTAAAGGAAGGAATAAAATGCACACTCATTTTGGTATGAAAACCTATCTTACAGTATAGGAAAGTGGGGGAGAATTAGATAAGCAAGGGGGCGGGGATGATGGAAGGGAGGGCAAAGGGAGGAGGTAGCAATTTGAAGTCAACACCTGGGGAGGGACAGGATCAAAAGACAGAAGAGAAACAATGAAGGGCAGGTTAGGAGGGATGGTAATTCAGTAAGTGTTACACAACACGATTATCAGGGAAGTCATTTGCAAAACTACACAGAAATGGCCTTTATTGAATTGCCTGCCTTCCCAAAGGGAATGGGTGGGGAGGGAGGGATGGGGAGAATTTGGAACTCAAAGTTTTAGGAACAACTGTTTAGTATTGTTGTTGCTACTAGGAAAGAAGACATACAGTTAAAGAGGAATAGAAAGTCATCTGGCCCTACAGGAGAAAAGAGAAAATGGAGACAAGAGAAGGGAGGGATGACAGAAGAGAGGGCAAATTGGAGATAAGGAAAATTAGATTGTTTGGGGTATTGGGATGGGGGGAGGGGATAAAAGGGGAGAAAATTTGGAACCCAAAATTTTGTGAAAATGAATGTAAAAAGTTAAATAAATAAATAAATAGATAAGTAAATGAATGAATGAATGAATGAATAAATAAATAAATAAATAAATAGATAAATAAATAAATAAATAAATAAATAGATAAATAAATAGATAGATAAATAAAGGATATATGTGTAGAACCTATATAAGATTATACACTGTCTGAGAGAGGGAGTGGGGAGGAGAGGGAAAGGAGGTGGAGGGAAGGGAAAAATCCAAGATATATGGAAGTGATTGTAGAAAACTGAAAACAAAGAAAATATTTTTTTTTGAAAAAGAGCACCCAAGAGGCTTCTCCATTCCACTGAACTGATTGCTAAATTTTCACTGTTAGAATTTGCACCTTAAAAATTAGCAAATGGTACAAATTGGGTTTTTTGTTTGTCTAAACTTAATAAAAAGGTTAACGCAGATTAAACATAAACGTGTGTGCAGCTACCTTTTTTTTGGAGAGCCACTCGTTAAATATTTACCAGAACACTGCTGAGTATGCCATGGACACAAATAATTTTAATGATCCAAGACAGAATGCGATTCTTCTTTGGCTTCTTTCAATATTCAACTCAAGTTCAACCTTTGAAGGCCTTCCCAAGTTCCCAAATATGATTTCCTGTAGTTGTTTGCAGTTTCTTCCCCTCCTCTCTCTCTTGTGAAGGTGAGTTGATAGAAGACAGCGAGTATGTCTTTGCATCGTGCCTTAGTCCTTAGCATAGTGCCCAGTAGGCACTTCATAAATGCCTGTTGATTGACTGACCTTGATGACTAAGGAAACTTTTGGGCCAATTTTTTTTTTCTGCACAGTGTCTCAGAATCCCATCATTATTCCATATGTATATAAAAGTTGCAACTTAGTTCAATTTGCCCTTCTAGTGACATTTTAAATTATCCATCTTGAAATTGAAAATCTGACTCAGAGTTCTGGGACATTGTCCCAGTATATAAATTTTGGTACAATATTTAATGGCAAAAGATTAGGAAACCCTGGTCGTGTTTCCCTCCAAAGTCAACTGATGCTTCCATTATCCAAATGAATGTATCTTGCCTCCTGATCTGAGAGGGTGTTCTGAAAATCCAAAGAGCCTCAGTGGCACAATCCCCTGGGGAATGAATGGATAGGGCAGAGATATGGGAAAGACAGATGTGTGGAGGTTTCACTATTTTTGTATTATAACATTCTGACACAGCTTACAGAGGAGGGTATGCCTGTTCCTCTGTCCTCATTCCCCATGCAGAACGAGTACACTGTCATAAAGTCAAAGAAAAACACAGATATTACAGCAACATCTATATGTAATTTATGGTTTTAAGGATTATTTTGCCTGGAGTACTGAGGGGAAGAGTGATTTGCCCAGAGTTACACAGATAATATGCGTCAGAGGTCCCTTTCCAAACTCAAATCAAAAACAATGCCTCACCCGGCAACATGATAGCACCATAAGACTGGAGCATTGAGTATTTAAAGGAAACAACATTTAATGAAATTGTCACTGGGATAGCTGGGAGGAGAAATAACCAAAATAATTGTTCATTTCCCTAGGGTCTGTTAGGTAAAGGTTACTTTCACTTTTTGCCCTTTTCTAGAGGTGAAAGGAAATTGTCTAGTGGTATGGAATCCTGGGAATCTCTCTGGGAATCATCCATCCCCTCTAACAGATATGTTGGAGCAGGATTTTTTCCCTCCCCTAGCAATTACTCCCTAGCATTCACAGTCTGAGACAATCACCGTTTAGCGTTTTAATATCAGTTTTTGTATATGCTTATCTAATTTTTATGTGTTAAGCCTTAATCTTTTCAATTATTGTGGTAGCTTATTAAGGCTAGGATGCCTTTTTCATACTTCTTTATGCCCAATAAACAATTCACATAAAGGCTCTCTCAATAAATGTGTGCTGAATTAGCAATTTAATTAATTAAGGATCAATGTTGCTAAATAATTATTAATTGGGTAATGTTGGTCATGATGTAAGTACTTGATAGATTTAGGAGAATAAAGTGACTCTGAAATAATAAAGTAAACCTTATGTGCTGGAAGGGAGAGAGATGATCTTTGGCAATATGAGTCAGCAGCATAATGGGGCATCCAAATCACCAAATGCCACTTTAGGAAGTGCTTCATCCAGAACAAAAGAAGGCATAGTCCTACCGTTTACATTATCTTAAATAGCATATTTTAGGAAGGTCATTGATAACCTAAATCAAGCACAAAGTGTGGAACCACACCATACCATATCACACCATATGATAATGAGTCGAAAGAACCAGGGATAAGAAAACTTATGTTAGAGTATGGGAGAGAGGCACAGGAATTCTTTTCTAAAATATTTAAAAGATTTCAGCATGAGTAAAGAACTAGATTTGTCCTGCTTAGCCTCAGAGAGCAACACTTGAACCAGTTAGTAGAATTTATAGTCAAATTTCATTTTTAATATTAATTTTCATTTGATACAAGGAAAAACTTTTTAAAAATCTGTTGCTGTAGTTATTTTCATCAATGCTGGGGACTCCTGGTGTACAAACTTTCTCCACTCAAAAAATATCAACAGCTAAATTGTAACTTCAAGACTTAGAGAGCTGTCCCTAAGGGTTACTGAGAGGATACGTTTCTTGTCCCTGGTCAAGCACGTGTCAGTTGCAGGATCAGAACCCAGGAGATCCAAACCGCAAAACCAGGCCTCCACTTACAGCACTGTATTGGTTCTCCTTAACCACTGAAAATGTCAGAAAATAAAACAGGCTTCCCCACAAGTGTGATAAATGAAAAACCCAAGAGACAGGGTTTCTGCGTAACTAATAATCAATGTGTTAATTAGGTTGGCCAGCAATCAATAAGTTAATGGTCAGTGGTTTCTCTCAGAAACCATAGACATAAAGAATCTGAAAGCCTTCAATATTTTTTGAAAGGGACTGTCTCTGACAGGTGAAAATCAACTCCAGTTGGTGGACATTTAATGGACTAGAAGTCCTTGGCACCTCCTGCCGAGAATGTGGTTTGATCATGAAGCTCAGGAGCCTCCAGCCATCTGGACAAGGGAATCCATCTCATCCAGACCACTCTGGCTAGTTTTCTCCTTCAGGAGCTGGGTCACCCTAAACTCTAATGGAGGGGTACAAGGACAGGGGATCATTTCCCCTGGGTTAAAACTTGCCTGGACTGGATTCTGTTTATACACTAAACAGAAATTAGGTCTCCTAGTTGGATGGGGTCCCAAGATAGAAGGGCATGTTGTTCCTTAAAGGGTAGGACAATCTCATCAAACAGTCATGTCCTTCAGAGACTGACTAAAAAGTCAGGGGCTGGGCCTTAATAAAGGAATAAAGAAGAAAAACCTGGATCCTGATTTAATAATTAGCTATTAATATAATAGTAAATTATAATTTCTCTCACACACAATGTATCACAGCAAGGTGCACATTAGCTGAACAAAGCAAAATAATTAAATATACCTTACCAACTTTTTGCTACTTTGAAAAAGTTTTTATTATGCAATATGTCCTACTTTTGCTTTAGTCACTTGTTGGACATGATATAGCGCTGAGTTCACAAGATTTTGACATATATTCTTTAGTTCATCATGAATGCACACTTGTGTCATATTGGATAATAAGTACCTCTGACAAACACTCTATTTTTCCAAGCCTAGTCTTAATTATAGGCCATGGACTTTCGATGGGAATTAAATCAAGCAAGGTCCCAGATCACTCCAGTATGTTTATCTCCATCTCTAGGAAAAACTTCTTAACCTTTGGCATGGTACAAGATCATCTTGTAGTATTTCATTGAAATTTTGCTATTTCTGTATTTCCAGGGCAATTCTGCTTTTCAGTATATCAATATATTTCGCAGATTTATTATATCAATGGGGACAAAACATTTGGAGGACAGGAGTGAGGGGGTGAAGGACATGAGGTATGTGTGGACGTTTTACAATCTAATGGAGATATCCCAATAGTACGGCTTCACTTAGACTCCTTCCAGCAACAGCTTTGTCATAGTTCTGATTGAAAAAGTGAATTTCATGTTTAAAATTTAACTCATCCCAATGTTCAATACTATTTTTGCATTATTTTGCATATGATAAACCTTTATAGAAATTTTTATTAGTATTCTCTCTCTCCTTTCACCTTCAAGAAGCTTATACTGCATTGTACAGTGTGATATCTCTAGACTCTATGTCCCATTGATGATCTATGCTTATTTTCTGAGATTTAATCAGATTTTTTTGATATTAGTTTTTGGTATTGCTTTTAATTTTTTATTACATTTTCATTATGCTCCTATAAGACTAATCCTGTTTTATTATAGGCTCAAATGAACCTTGAAATACTTGACCTCCCTCCACATCAACCATTGCTATAATACTTCTAACAGTAAGTGAAGTGTGCTCTTCAAGAGCCACAACTTTTTCATATTTCCTTGGAATAGTATCTGTTTTTTAAAACCACAGAATTAAAAACACACTAAAAGAAAGCAACAAAATGTGTGCATGGAATGAAATCTAGCACTTAGCTAACTAAAGGTTGGAAAAATAGTTCAATCTGGTTTCATCTAATCAAGGTCAGACATTCTGAGTAAGTATAATATCACTATAAGCACACATAACCAGTGCTGCCACAAAATAAAACCATATCAAAATTATTGCCTGTTCTAAGCTCATATATCATTTAGCTTTCATCAGGTGCGTGAACTTGGATGGGGGTATTGGGATGCATCTTTATTTTCACTAATCTCTAAATTAAACCTGAAATTTCCTACAATTATGATTTTTTACAAAGAGGCCCACAAACTTACCAGACTACCAGAGGGATCCAGAACAAAAACAGTAACAAAAAGATGGTCAAGAAAGCCTGGCTTAGAATAACAAAGACTGATTTTGCTATTAACATCTTTTTAAAAAGAAAACTAAATTGAATAAAAGAGGAAGATCAAAAAAGAATTATGAGCACTGCTTAGGTTAGAAGGGACAATGAATGATAAATGATGATGAAATGATCAATTCTTATTTTTCAAGTTTTCACTTTCAAGGAGAATGGTTTTTTGGATGGAAAAGAAAAAAAAAGATGGGAAATAGGAAGCTGATGCATAGGATAGATAAAGAGATAGTAATTCATCCACTAGGAAGTTTTTATGAATTCAAGTCACCAATTTCAGAGGAATTGCATCCTGAAAGGACTAACAAATGTCATTACTGAGCCTTTGTCAATAATCTAAAAGAAAGGGAATTGTGCTACAGAATTGGAAAAAAGCAAATATCCCAACTTTCCAAAAAAAGAAAAGAATATAGTATGCAAAATCTTGACTTTGATTCTTAGACCAAAATAACTTAGAATATATCATTAAATAAATGGCTAGAGAAGGATGTGGTGATTGCAAGGAAATATCATGGCTTCATCAAACAGACTATGACAGGCTAATTTCATATTCGATGGGTAGATTGGACAAAACCTGTATGCAAACTTGCCTAGATGTTAGCAGAATGCTCTATAAATTGTGGAATGTTCTTAATGAAGAGATAGATAGATGTGGGCTAGGCAATAGTACAATTAGGCATATTTGAAATTGGGTAAATTGCTAGGTGCAAAAAGTAGTCATTAGAGATCTGAGACCAGCTAAGAAGGGGGTCTCCAGTAAAGTGCTCCAGGGATCTGTGCTTGAGCTTTGATAATTAAGGAAGGAAGGAAATAAAAACATATTAAGTGCTTACTTCAGCACCGTGCTAAGTGATAGGGTTATAAAGGCAAAAAAAACATCTCTGCCCTCAAGGAGTTTACTTTGTAATAAGGAAAGCATCATCCAAAGGGGAGCTAAAGGAAGAGGTGAAAGTTGGGAGAAAGAAGCTACTAAAAAGGGGCAGGTTTCTGAAGTCCAGAAAAACAGGGAAAGGACCAGCAACAGAATGAAGTCAGGCTGACTTGGACCCTTCTGCCAAATGGAAGTTCCAGGAAGAACTCTCTAGTGGGAGAAGGGGGCAGACCTTGCAGACGAATATTGCAGGCTGAGCAGGTGGGAGGTGTGCCAGGCTGTTCCAACACCAGATGGCCATAAGAGCTGAAGGAAGCTCCAGGGTAAGCCAGCAGTAGAGAAGGCAAGGTTTTAAAGTCCAGAAAGTTAGTGACAAGGCCAGGAGCTCTCAAGGTTATAAAATTTTCAGATGATACAAAATGGAGGCTTTGGGGATTTAACCCTCTGGATAACAGCTGGAATTTGGAAAGACTTTAAGAGCCTAGAACCAAAGGCTATGATCAAATCTAATTACATGTGAAGGAAGGAAGGAAGGAAGGAAGGAAGGAAGGAAGGAAGGAAGGAAGGAAGGAAGGAAGGAAGGAAGGAAGGAAGGAAGGAAGGAAGGAAGGAAGGAAGGAAGGAAAGGAGAGAGGGAGGGAGGGAGGAAGGAAGGGAGGAGGAAAGAAGTATTGTGTCTACTATGTCCTAGGCACTATTCAATGTTTTTTATAAAAATCGTCTCATGTGATCTTCACACATTAACCCTGGAAGGTAGTTTATTTTTATTCCCATTTACAAATGAGGAAACTGAGGCAGACAGTGGTTACGTGACTTGCTCAGGGTCACATAGCTAGCAAATACATGAAGTGGAATTTGAACTCAGGTGTTCCTGACTTCCAAGTCCATTGCTCTTATTCACACGTAGTCTCAGAATCACCGATTCTAGTTCTTGAAAGTTAAGCATTTGATCATAAACTCCCTGAGTGTAAGAAATGCGTCATTTTTCAACCTTGTAACCCCAGTATAACATATTTCATGGCAACTAATATATGGCAACACAAAGTTAACAAATGATTGCTGAACTGAATTGGGAAAAAACAAGGATGTAGTATGACATGCTGATTTGGTCATTGGGAAACTAAGCACAATGTCAAGAGATAATAGTCATGGTCTTTAGACCATGGCACTAAGACAGCTTCCAAGAACTCTGTAGGGTATAAGCAGGTCTGAAAACAAATCAGCAACTCAGCAGAACTCACCAGATCACGCCAGTAGCAACTCAGCTAGTCCATAGTAGTAGGATGATAATATCTGGATTCAAACACTAACCAGCTGTGTGACTCTGGACAAGTCACTTAAGTCTGCTGGCCTCAATTTCATCTGTAAAATGACCTGGAGAAGGAAATGGCAAAATGTTCCAATATCTTTGCCAAGAAAACTCCAATGGGGTCATGAAGAGCTAGACATGACTGAAATGACTGAACACAAATCACGGAGGGAAGGTACTAGCAGTGGGAGGGATCAGGAAAGATTTCCAGCAGAAAAGTTTGGAAATGAGCCTTGGAGTATGCCAGAGAAGTTAAGAGACAGGTTAAGAGGGAGAGTGGTCCCAGAACAAGGAGACATTAGGAAATGGAGCATCATGCCAGGAAGATCAAAATGGTAGCTGCTTCTGGATTGTAAAGTCTGTGGAGGAGAGTACTGGTTGATGAGAAGCACTTTGATGGTGTGCAAAGATGAAATTGCAGTTAGAAGATCAAGCTTCACATCTACTTGTGATCTGTCTATTTTGGGTTAAGTCACTTCATTTTGATCAACAATCAATCAGCAAGAGTTTGTTAAGCACTTACTATGTACGAGGAGGCACTGTGCTAAAGACTGAGGATAAAAAGAAAAAATGAAAACAGGACCTTTTCCCAAGGAGCTGACATTCTCTGGACCCCAGTTTCCCCATCTGTAAAATGATCATTAGAAATGCCTGTAATAGGGGCCAACAGAGATTGGCTAAGGAAGTGGAGTGTTTTGCAGAGCATAATACAAATTTAAGGTATTATTTATCATTCAAGAGCTACAGAAGCAATCGTCTGCCATCTAGACCTGGAAGAGACATTAGAAGTTATCCAGCCCAAGCTTCTAATATTAACAGAGAAGACGACTGAGGTCCAGAGACATCAGGTGACTTGTTCGAAGTCACACACAATGGAAGGCAGATATTTGAAACCAGACCCTTTGACTCCAGATCCCGTCTCCTTTCCACTGCCCAACTCTGCTTCTTCCCTAGGCTGCTAAAAAGACTCTTACAGAAGGACTCCTCTGAATACTTAGTTAATTCTGCTGTCTCAGAGGAAGCAGCCCCCTTCAGTGCTACACACTGATTCTCTGCTGTCTCCAGGGTTACCCAAGGCATCCCTTTAAAAGCAGAGAGAACAGAGTTGCCTGTTAGCTATTCTCTCACTCTCAAAGTAAAAGGAACCAGTCTGTTGCAAGTGTGTAGTCAGTGACCTTGCAGTTACCAGCGTGGGTCTATCCATCCCAGCCTCTGCATTTTCTAACACAACAGAGCCATCCTGCTCCCCTTGGGCGACGGTGACCACCCTCAGGACATTTTCCTCTGACTGCAGATTCTTACCAAAAAACCTTGCTGCAGTTTTAGGCGTTCACAGCCTTGGCACAGCTGTCTCTCCGTCTCTCTGCACCAACCTTGTCTGGTCCCCGGTGTGGAGGCATGAAATTAAGGCAGCTAGGCACGTCCCTGCCCAATGCAGCTATCACCCAGGGAGGGATGCACAATCCTGCAGGGTTAAAGAAATCTGCCTGCATGTCAAAGCAAATGAAATACCTTGAGAGCTCCTTTCAGGTTCCCTTGGACAGTTTTCCGTGTGTCTGGATGAACCGGAGAAATGGACTGCAGACTCCCACTCAGATAAGCCTCCTTCTCCAAGGATGTTAGAGCATTTGTTGGCTCAAGCTGAGGAAGAGGAGCCTCAAAAAATGGAAAGTGTTTTCGTGTTTCAGAAACAGGGACAGTGCAGGAAAAAGGAAAGTCAGTTTTCCCTGGGTTTTTCTTTTTCCCTCACCTCATCATTCAGTCAGTCTCATGTCCTTCCCAGTGACTCCTAAAAGCAAAGAAATCTATTGCAACTAATCTTGTCATTTTAAGGCTGTGAACCCAGCAGCTAGTGACTGAGCATGGACGTGGGACAAGAGACAGCATGGATCTGTTACCTACTTAACCAAGTTCCTGTGTCACCAAGACACTCTGGGGAAAACACTTCAATACTTTGATAGTCCTTGGAAGCCTGGCCTTGCAACCTCCTCTGTAGAATGCTCTCATTATTTGATTATTTCCCCATGTGAACAGATTATATTAAACAATATCAGCTTTCTAGGTCCCTTCTAAATAAGAATATTAAACTATCTGAGCTGGAACAGATGTTAAAGATCAATAAACAGCTTCACTCTATAGACAAGGAAGCAGATCCATGGAGGTGAAATGATTTGCCCAAGGATATACCATAAGTTAATGGAAGAAGTGGGAGTTAAATCCCTCCCGGCTGCAAAGCAAACCCAATTTTAGACGTGCTGATGCCAATGAAAGCATATGATTACCTAAGGAGAAATAATATTTCCCTGCTAATATTCCTTTCCTCTAAATGATGTGTCCCAGAACACTGTCTTAATCATACAGAACATTAGGTACATGGAACATGGTAGGGAAGTCCTTGGAGAGGTCACCTTGAATGTCACATGGAAAGACTCCAAAGGACACTGTGAGTTTAGCACATCCTAAATTCCACCCACATAATCCCAGAGCCCATGATTTTTCACTGCAAATTCAAGGACAGAGGAGAGGAGAATGGATAATGACTGGATTCCTCCTGTCTGGTCAGTCCTGAACCAGAGGCAAAGGAGCAGGTCCATACTGCACGACTAGAGGGTCTTCCCCTTGGATGTCTGCAGACTTAATGCTGCCTTCTACGCTGCCTGCTATGGTAAGTAAAGAGGGCATCCTTATTCATTCCATGTTCCTGAGCTATCTGAGACTACACACTTCTTCTTGGGTGGATTTTGCTTTTGGTTTTGGGGGTGGATTGGGGTTTGGTTTGGTTTGGTTTTTTTAGGGCAAATAGCGCCACCTGCTGAAATTGACTATGAGCAGAACCTATGGTTTTCTTGGAAATTTGTCAGCTACTGCGGAATTTTTCTATCCTACTTGACTCCTGAAGAAGACGAAGCTCCCAGTGTGGTGAGGAAGCTGGCACTGATTCCCAAGAGCAGTCTGAGTCAGCCTTCCATCCGTAGCATGGAAAAGTTCTGTCTTAAACCTCAAGTGCCTGCCATTCCCCGTGCATGGCTTTCTTCCACTTTCTATTCCTAGCATGGATCTCTGAAGTTGTGACTATAGAACCTGTATATTTCAGAGATCCCTTCTCACTTGGGACTCCCAAGAACTTCCATCACTGTGTCTTCTACAGTGGTTTGGAGCATCCAATCAAGCTTGGATATTAGAGAGGAAGCTTGGTATGGGAGCAAACTGGGTTTAAATATTGTCTTTGGTGGTTAGGTTCCCATGTGACTCTGGGCACATCATTTCTGCAACTTGGTCCTCAGTTTCTTCATCTGCAAAATGGGGGCTTGGAAGCCATACCCAATGGCTTCTAAGGTCTTCTCTAGATCTAGGACCTTCTCTCTCTCTTCTACTTACGTGTTGTTGTTAAGTCATGTCCGACTCTTCATGACTCCACTGGATAATTTGTTGCAAAGATACTGGAGTGGTTTGCCATTTCTGTCTCCAGCTCATTTTACAGATGAGTAAACTGAGGGAAACAGAGTTAACTGACATTCCTAGCTTGTAAGTGTCTGAGGCCAGATTTGAACCCAGGAAGATGAGTTTTTCTGACTCCAGGCCTGGCATTCTATCCACTGCACCACCTAGCTGCCCATGTGATCATAGGCAAATCATTTACTTATCAGACCTCAGTTTCCTCATCTGTTAAAAGAGAGGAGAGGGAAATTCAAAGGATTTCTGACATCTGCTTAATGGTCCTTCCTAATGCTAAGCCCAGCAAGTTTAGGAAGCTCAGTAGACTAGATAAAATCAATAGATGCTGATTTCTGCATCCAGCTGGGGATAGGCCTTCTTCCTTCCCAGACAGCAGCTCTATTCCCAGTAATGGTGTGAGCTACAGTCACATTTATTTTGGAATTTGAATTCTGTTGAGCAGAGGAAACAAAAGGGAATGATTTTCCTTCCAGCTCTGTTCTATAACCTAGCAGTGTGTGTGTGTGTGTGTCTGTATGTATCTGTGTGGTGTGTGTGTGTGTGTGTGTGTGAGTGTGTGTGTGTGTATTGGAGGTGAGGGAAAACCATAGGAACTAAGAGGTCAGGAAAGAAGGTGAGAGTACCTGGCTCCTGGAATCACTTAGGCACAGGTGGGAGGCCCTGGCAGTAAGCTTCTGATAAAATAGATGAGGGGCTGAATACTGGGGCAGAGAGAAAAATAGAAAACCAAGACGAAGGTAGTACAGAAATGCAGACCCAAGTGAAAGGTGCAGTAACTTAGGGAGAATCTGGGGGGAAGAGAGAGGGACCACTAGGCAGTGATAAAGAAGAGAAAGAGCACAACTTATCTTATTAAGAGGGTTGTGCTTGAGGCCTAGCTCTGAGAGTTCTGGGCTCACCTAAGACTCAAGCTTCTTTACTCATAAAAATGGAGGTCATAACTGTCATAGCACCAACGTCAAGGCACTGTCTGGTCATCAGGTACTTTGTAAATGTGAGCTCTAATTCCTAGGCATGGGGGAAAATGAGACTGAGTTCATCAGTCTCCCTTTATTTTACAAACAGTAGAATATAAACTATTCATGACTTTTACAGATCCTATCTATGAGACTTAGTCTAAGGTATCCATACTTCTACCATCAAAGAAAAGGTGATGTCAGTCCTCTTCTCCTGGTCAAATTCCAGCTCATATAATTACATTCTGTTGCCTTGCATTACCCCTGCAGTCTGGGGGGTGGCAAAGAGGACTCTTCCCTTATACATCTGTCCTGATAAACAATACAGCTTTGGAGCTCTAGAGGCCTGGCTTTAGAATATGCCCCGGCTTCCAGTGAAGGCCCCATGTCACGCCCCACCATGTCTGAGGGCCAAAAGGTGCCACTGTCAGGCTGTGAAACTGACTCTGACCCATTGCACCTCCCTTCAGGGTTAATCTGATTTGCTTCTGATGAACAAGCAGAGGCAACAGACTCTCTGTAGGTGTGACTTGGCATGGCCGTTTGGCAACAGGACTGTGGACTTCTCAGAGGGACACTCCATTACTCACTGCTTGTGAGGACTGCCATGTGCTGAGGTGGCAGAACCTTCCCTTTGCCAGGTAATTTGGAAGGTCCATTAGTAAAGGCATCTGGTAGTGAGCAGGAGAGTGTGTGTGTGTGTGTGCGTGTGTGTGTATCCGTCCTTTTGGCAGGCAGGTGAGTGAATGACCCATCCAAACAAATGTCAGGGAAACCAGGGTCCATTTTGCCTCATGTGACGATATGAAAACGTGCTTCTAGGCAGACATCTCACCCCAAGCGAACCGTAGGAGCAACTTGACAACAATGCTGACAACTGCCCTGACAGTTCTGACAATGGCTGAACCCAAGCTCCGGAGGGACAACAGCTGGTTTCTGAAGCCCTGGGCCAGTCACACTGAGACCTCCCAAACCAGAGCTGACAACCTTGAGCGGGGATCTTCCAATATGGCGCCTCTGCCCCAGGCAAGCCTTTCACATCCAACCTTGAGGTGCTTTGTTGTTAACATCCGTCTCTAAATGAAAGCATTCTATTATACAAATAGTAACAACTGATATCTGGCCAGGGTCTTAAAATCTTCAAAGGACTTTTACAAACATTTGACCTCATTTGATCGTCACAACAATCTTCTGAGGTGTATAGGGCAAGTAGTATTGTCATATGGGGGGAGAAAATGAAGAGAGAGAGAGGGAGGGAGAGAGAGAGGGAGGAAGAGGGATGGGGAGGGAGGGAGAGGGAGGGGGAGGAAGAGAGGGAGGGAGGGAGAGAAAGAGGGAGGGAGGGAGAGAGGAGGGAAGGGGGAGGGGGAGGGAGAGAGGGGGAGGGAGAGAGGGAGGGAGAGAAGGAGAGGGAGGGAGAGGGAGAGAGGGAGAAGGAGGGAGAGGGAGAGGGAGGGGGGGAAGAAGAGGGAGAGAGGAAGAGAAAAAGAGAGAGGGAGGTAGAGAGGGGAAGGAGGGAGAGAGGGGAGGAAGAAGAGGAGAGGGGGAAGAAAGGGAGGGAAGGACAGAAGGAGGGAGGGAGGAAAAGAGAGAGAGAAAGAAATCATTAAGCATTTACTATGTGCCAAGGACTGGGAATAATTCAAACAAATCCCTACCCTCAGAGTTTACATTAAAACGGGAGAAGACATCATGGGACGATGGAAAAGGTGTGTGTGTTTGGGGCAGGGGGCTTATGGAAGGGGGAGGGGCCAGGCTGTCACATAGGGAGGATAATCAGCAAAGAAATTGTATAAAGACCTGGGCCCAGGGCAATTTAAGGAAACTCACCTATTAAGGCAAGGGACCTCAGGCCAAAGTCTAAGGTTCTAGCTGAAGGGAGAGAAGGATGACCTTTGGGGAGTAGAAGGCGTGTTGTGGGTGCAGCTGGGAAATGATGAGGAAACTGAGAGTTGGGACTGAGTGCATCATCCAGGGTCATGTGGCATCTGAGCCCAGATTTGAACCCTAAGTCTTCCTAACCAACACACTGTTGACTTACTCTACCACACTGCCTGTGGACTCAAACCTGAGAATGATCAAAGGTTCTTTTTTTGTCTTTTGTGTTAATCCTAGTCATATATAAGGGTTCCAGTGTATTTAAAAGTTGAGGAAATTCAGCAGAACAATTTTCATGTGAATTTCTTAATAAGATAATTTGCTAATTCTAAGATGGGAGCCTTCCCTCTATTGATTATCTCTGATTTATCCTGTACATATATATTTTTATACATAGTGGTTTGTATGTTGTCTATTCCATCAGATTCTGAGCTCCTTGAGAGATTCCAATCTTTTTTGCTTTTATTTTTATTTTTTGGCCTTTCTTCTTCTCCCCCAGCCTCAGCACTGGCACATAGTAGATGCTTAATAAAGGCTTTTTGACTTGACTTAGCCTAAGGCTGATGATGCCCATGTGAACCATACATTAAAGTCAAAATGGCCCTTAAGGATCATCTAAGCCAATCCCTTTATTCCCTGATTTTACAGATGGAAAAACTGAAGCCCAGAGGAGACAGAGGTAGAGGGAGGAGATTCCAGGCAAGTGAACAAAGGGATATAGGCAGGGGAATTTCTGGATATAGAAAGGGAACAGTGAGTAAAACAAGACAGAAATGCCAAAACTTATGATTTTCTCTTTTCATCACTGAAAGGAGGAAACAGGGGCTAGAACCCCAGGGGACTCAGTGTTTCCCAAAACTTATTCAAGACAAGAGATTTTTGTTGGTATTTGTCTCAGAGGACCAATAACATCAGGAGGGTGATGTCCTGATTTGCAAGTAAATTGGATTTAAGTGAGGTAGAACTGTGCAGTCATTAGCCTCACTCTCTCCTCCAGTCATAAGAGTCCACCAGTAAGACAAGTCAAAACAACTCACAATGGCCCTAGATGCAGCGGGAGACATTGACCTTTTTAAGCTAAGCTTCCCAGATCATAAGCAGGGTAAGGTCAGGGCATATCTCCATAGAAAATTGTCCCCACCCCTTTACTTCCCTGCTGCAGAAGCCTGGGAAATGGTAGGCAAAGGTTGGTAACTATCTCACTGTCATACCAGGGAAACTGAGGGAATTAAAGGAATGAATTTGGCATTCTGCATAACTGGAAAGAATTGATGGCTGTCCATCCTGGGTGAGCCAACAAGACATTATTGGCAAGAGTACAACAGTCCAGGGGGGAAATGGGAGTGGGAGAAGGCAACTCAGAAGGGCCCCAGTGAGGTATGATGCAAGGGAGACTCTGCCCCTAAAAAAATGAGGATAACCATTTTTAAATAGTCTGGGAGAGACCAGGAGCCTAGCCCAGCTCTCTCCTAAAGCAACCAAAGAAAAGAAAGAATGATGGGAAGATGTTGCCTTGGTGAAGGACACCTGACTAGCTTTAATCCTGCTTTTGCCCCCTAACTAGCAAGTGATTTTGGACGTCAACTGCTCCTATCAAGTTTTTTAATCTGCAAGATGAATGTGTTAAACCAGATCATCTTTAAGGTCCTTTCCTGGGCTATGATTTGCAATGTCTTAATTTTTATATCACACTTTGGTTTTCTGAAGGAAGCTCTGGTTCATTCAGGCATTCGTTCATTGTCTACTGGACTCCTACTGAGTTGCACTATGGTAGGGGTCTTCAGGATATAGTCAGAAGACACAAGGCAGTCCTTAAGGAACTATTAATGATCAGCACACACAGTAAAAGGGAGAGGGGAAGGGAGGGAAGAAGAAGTATCCTTCCCTTTTCCAGAAATGCAAAAGGTTCATAAAAGAAGTAAAATACGAGCAGGATCTTACAGGAATGGTAGTAGATCTCCCTTGCCCTACTGCTCCTCAAAACTTTTCACCTTAAAGCAACTTTTTGATCATGATCCTCTTCTCAAAATGTTTCCTTATTTGTTTTCTCTCAGGCTAGGTTGCCTGAAATGCCTTCTCTTCCTTTTCTATATCAAAAGACAGAATGGGACATCAGAAAACTAATTTTGAGATGGAGGGAGTTGGGACCAGGGATTACAGATTTAGAGCTGGAAGATATTTTACAGGCCATCTAATGGAATACCTATGTTACCTTGACCAAGTCAACTAAGTGAAGGTTCAATGGATATGGGACTTGGAGTCAAGAAGACCTGAGTTTGAATCCCCCGCAGAAATCTACTAGCTGTGTGACTCTGGGCAAGTCAATTAATTTCTCTTGACCTAGGTTTCCTCACCTGCCAAATGAGGGGGTTGAACTCTATGCCTTCTGAGATTCCTTCAAGCTAAATATAAACTTGAGGGCTAGTTGGGGAAGGCTTTGAATTCTTGGCTGAGTCTATCTAGTTTTATCGAGCAGATTGAAACATAAGACATATATTAAGCAGAAAAGCAATCCATTGTGAAGTATTGCTCAGCCAAGAGGTATTAGCTAGGACGCTAGTAATGCCAGCTCTAAAATCTGTGAAAGATGAGATTCTGCCCCATTTTTAGAGATTTATAGGGAAGGAGTTTCTGCAAGTAATGCCTTCTCTATTTGGTTTACTAGGAAAAGTCAGAGATTTGACATGTAGCATCAGATCATGGTAGGGCAGCTAGGTGGATAGAGGCCAGGTGTGGAGTGAAGAAGATTTCATCTTCCTGAGTTCAAATCTGGCCTCAGACACTTATTAGCTGTATGACCCTGAGCAAGTCATTTATCCCTGTTGGTCTGTTTCCTCATCTGTAAAATGAGCTAGAGAAGGAAATGGCAAAATGCTCCAGTACTTTTGCCAAGAAAACCCCAAATGGGGTCATGAAGAGTTGGATATCATTGATAACAATCATGTCATAGAAAGAATGAAAGAAAAAAATTGGACTCAGAGTGAAGAAAGGTCTGCATTAGAATAATCCTGGATTTGACACTTTTTCTAGCTCCATGATCCAGACAAGTCTTCTCTGAGGTATTTATTCAATTCCTGCAGGTGATGAAGAGTCAAATGAATGAATAAATAGCATTTATTAAGGCTTACTATGTGTCAAGCCCTAGGGAAACAAAAAAAAAACAATTAAGTGGCTAGAGCACTAGGCCTGGAGTCAAGAAGACTGAGTTCAAATTTGACTTCCAACACTCAGCAGTTGTGTGAACCCTGAGCAAGTTACTTAACCTCTGTCTGCCTCAGTTTCCTCATCAGTAAAATGGAATTATCTCCCAGAGGTGTATGAATAAAATGAAATGTTTCACAAACTCTGAGATGCTATATAAATGTTAGCTGTTATTATGAAATACAAAAAGCCAGACGACCCCTGACCTCAAAGAACTTACATTCTAGTAGAGGGAAACCATCCAAAGAGGAGTGTGGTGGCAGATACAGGCCAGAGGCAGATACCCACAAAACAGGCATCAATCTGACATTAAAGTTTTCAGCCTGGGAGAACAGAAGAACTGTGATGTCTGCAAGACATGGGGATGTGAGGAAGGAAAGCTAGTTCCGTTAGAAGGGTGAGGAGTTCTATTTTAAGCATGTTAAGTTCAAAAGAACACCCAAGAAGAAACATTCATTAAAGGGTTGAAAAATGGGACTGGATTGCTAAAGAGAGATTGGATCCATTAAAGTTAACCTTTGGAGACAGAAGAAGAACACATTCTATGTGTGATTCATTTTTAACTTTTCAAGTATGTTTGAATCCATGATTATGGAATTTGATCCTGACAACAGCCCAGTGAGGTAAGTCAGGCACATATTATCATTCTCATTTAAGAGAAAACCAAGACTGAAAGGGTCATGGTGTGTGCAAAATCACAAAGCTACTTAGGGAAAGTAGAACTTGAATCCAGATTAACATTAAGGTATTTAGTGGACTAGGAAATGGCAGAAGGTGGAAATTTCCAGCAGGTCTCTGGCCTCAAGAGTGGCCATCAGTGGAGGAGAGAGAGAGAGAGAGAGAGTACTGTCTGTGAGGTAGGTAAAAGACCTGTCATCATTCTCTTGGCACAAATGAGAATGGTATTTATAGGACAAGCGCTTTCCATATAGTATCTCATTTAACCTCACAATAGCCACATGCAATACATACTACAGATTGATTGGCCCCATTTTACAAATGAAAAAACTGAGGCTCAGAGCATTAAAGTGACTTGCACTTGGTCATGCATCTAGTAGATATCAAAAGCAGAATTGGAACACAAGATTTTCCTAACTCCAAGTCCATTCAACAGTCAGTCAGTCAATACACATTTCAAGTACCTACTATGTGCCAGACACACTATTGGCAAATAGCATGAAACTGACCCTTAGAGCACCAAGGGACTGGTTAATTAGGGAGGGGCCAAGACTGAACCACATGTCTCTGGATATTTTTGCTCCCTCCTGTGATGGGCCCACAAGCACATGCTGGTGTGAGGATTAAAACCCTTCTCTGACAGAGCCCAGTCCTTGGACACATCCCAGTCTGATGCCCCCATTTGTAATCATGGGTGGCAGTGCTGCTTGGTAGAAAAAGAAAAGAGAAAATTGCTTGACTATGTCACCGTGCATACCCTGTAATTTTCTGTGAAGTCCTGCTCTGTGTGGTTACTGTGGCAACAAGGAACCAGTTATATTCTCCAAAGCTGGCTTCATGCCTCCTCACCAGGTTTCTGAATCCAGGGAGCCATGGTCTTAAACGCCATCAGTCCTACTGGTCTGGGCAACCATGACACTTAATGCTGAAGGCCCAGGTGCAAGAGGGTAAGGGACTCATTTTACTGATGAGCAAACAGAGTTTCAAGGAGACTGGATCAAGTCACATGAGGAGTAACCAAGTCAGGATCTGAACCCAAGCCCCTTGATCCCAAATCCAGTAAGCTTTGTACCATACCACCCCATCCTACTTTCTAGTTTGCCTTTCAAGATGAATCACAGATGAGGTCCTATATGGATGGAGGTAGGCAACAGATCACCTACCAAGATCCTTTCCAATCACAGGTATCAGAGATGGGACTGTTTCTGAGCATATAGGCCCCTTAAGTCAATGTAGAAAGAAACTTAAATTAGCAGTACTAGGAAGATGCAGATCTAAATATTGGACCTGCCATTTATTGGACATATGGATGTGGCTAAGTGGAGGGAGGGAGGGAGGGAGGGAGGAAGGAAGGAAGGAAGGAAGGAAGGAAGGAAGGAAGGAAGGAAGGAAGGAAGGAAGGAAGGAAGGAAAAAAGGAAGGAAGGGAGGGAGGGAGGGAGGAAGGAGGAAAGTAACATTTATTGAGCAATTACTATATGCTAAATACTATGCTAAACACTGAAGAAGCAAATGTAAACAAAAAGAAAGACAGCCCTGCCCTCAAGGACAAAAGGGCCAGGAGGAAAATGAAGACTTGCTTGGGGACATCAACAAAATGGTGGCCCCAGGAGGAACTCACCAATGGGAGAAGGGGATGGGCCTTATAGAGGGATATTCCAGATTGAGAAGGCCACGGGGGTGATTGACTGTTCCAGAAGAGGAGGCCCCAGGAGCTGTAGGATGTATGTGGATGAGACAAGGATCAGAGGAATTGTTTTGAAGTCCGAAATCAAGAAACAGGATCAAGAGAGGAATGAAGGGTAGCCTGGGTGAAAACAATATTTGCACTACTTATCTTACAAGGTTCTTGTTAAGGAAAGTGCTTTTGTAAACCACAAAGCATGATATAACTTTGGGTTATTATCATTATAAGGACCAAACCTGACTAACTATGGAGAATCATCTCCTTCCTAATGACAGGGCGAATCTCGTTCTATTCTGTAGGGATATGAATAAGGAAAACATTAATCACCGTCAGGCACACACCAAACATCTTCCTGATTTCCTGCTTCTGCCCAAATAACAGTGCCGGTATGGTCCAGAACACTTTTTACACCATTTCCTGCTCAATGATGTAGAGAGTACAGGGACTTCCAACCTGCCCCATAAATTCTGGAATGTCTGCAGAGCCTGAGGGCCTTGGAGTCAGAGAACTGGCACAACTCTGAGAAGCCCACAGCCCCCCTCCAAGGTCTGCTCTAGACCTAGAAACTAAAGTGGTCATACAGCCTCTTTATGTCCTTGATTCAGAACAGGATACCCTAATTCCTAGAATTTAGAACCAATAACAGCACAGTGGAAAGAGAACCATATTTGAAGTCTAAGAACTGGGTTCATCTCTACCTATATAACCTAGGGCAAATCAATTCATTCTCTGGGTCTCAGTTTCCCCCATCTGCAAAAGGAGTAATTGGAGTAGATCAGTTCTTAACCTTTTTTGTTCCATGAATTCCTTGGCAGCCTGATGAAACCCATGAACTTCCTTTTCAGAATAACATTTTTTTTGTTTAATTTATAATTGATAGAAATGCTAAATGCTAAATTCAGTTAGAAGTTAGTGAAAATAAAGATGCAATTTTCCCATCAAAGTTCACAAACCTGCCCCCCCCCCAACTAAATGAGCTAAAAAGTACCTTGTAATTGAAATTCTTAGATCCTATGAAGGCACCTTGCAATTTTAATTCTGTGATCTGGAAGGTTCTGGGGCATAGCTGCTCCCCTGAATGTGCTCTACCCTCTCTGTAAGGATTCAGGTACAGAGGAGCCATGTTCTGGAATGGACCATTCAAACATCCTAACAGTGACTGGAGAATTCCGTGGTAGTCCTCAAAGTCCACTCAGTTCTCTGAGACCAGCAATACCTCCTTATCAGATCCATCTTCATCCCACTATTATATAAAAGGGCCAAGGCAAGAGGAACAGATTAGGGCCTCATAAAAGAGATTGATGACTGCCCACATCAGGATACGGAGGCTGTAGATCAATAGGGCTGAGGTGTAGCTGGGGTATGAGATGGAAATTTTCCCATTCCTGGTTCAGAGTTACTATAGTAAACTGATTATATTTCTGTAATGGGTGAGAGGATGCAGCTCTCTCTCTCTCTCTCTCTCTCTCTCTCTCTCTCTCTCTCTCTCTCTCTCTCTCTCTCTCTCTCTCTCTCTCTCTCCCTCCTTCCCTCCCTCCCTCTCCCTCTCCCTCCCCTCTCTCTCACACACATACTCATACATACACATACACACACACACACACACACACATACACACACTATGGCAAACAGAATACTGCACTACTTTGGCTTGAGATTAGAACTGTCTATTGCCTGTAGTTTAAACTAGGAAAGGTTTTCTGTTACATGACTAGCTAGCTTCAAGTAGAGGTTTGTTTGGTTTTTTCCCTAACTGTGCCCCCGGTCTACTCCAACCTGTTTTATTTTAAAAGGCTTTGAGCTCCTCTGCATCAGCCAGCTCTGCTGATGTCAGCGGAGCTGTTTGGCATATAGCAATTGTCCAACTGAATGCGGGAAGAATGACTGCAGTAGCAGCCGCAGAGTTGGCTTGAGGCTTCCCTGTGGGTGTTAGGACAGGCACATTGCCATTCTCACATCTCCCCTCTGCTGTCCCAGGACTGGTGACTCACCGGGGTCTCTAGATGTGGTCAAAAAAACCAAAAAACAAAAACACTTTTTGTATTTATTTGCCAAGGATATTTAGAGAAACAAGAGCCTTTCTCCTGCCTCTGCAGACAATGGTGCTCATCCTCTATATCAACAGAGATAAATAATCCACACCTCACCCCCAGTGGTGCCTTGTCAGCATCTGGCCTTGATCTGATTCCAGGAAAACAGCCTCTCCCCTGAAAGGCAGCTCCCCCAATTCCCTGCACTCCCAAGTTAGAGCATTCACTGCAATATGTTGTTTGCTTCTAAAGTGAAGGACTGACTGGGGACCAGATCCACTCAAAAGTGATGTATGGAGAGCTTTTCTTCCAAAGGCACTTACAGAAAGGACTTCCTGGGCAGACCACAGAAAGCCAGCATTCTGCTTACGGTACTTTGAAAACAAGTTCACATGAGCTAAGACTTGACCCAGTGTACTGTAAGAGACCAGGGATTTAGGCCAGCGAGGGTCTTCATTGATTCTGAGGTAGGGTAAGTTGGGAGGAGGGAGTGAATGTGCTATTTCAGGAAAGAGGCATCCCCTCGTATGATTGAGTGGCTCTATAACTCCAATCATTGCAGTGCTTAGAAGTTGACCAAGGACTTTTCTCCCAGCACACAGCCCTGTGATCTGCGTAGTATAACTATATTAATCCCATTTTGGAGAAGAGGAAAACCAAGACTTGGAGAGTAAAAGGATTAAGTATTAGACTAGGAGAGCAGATTAGGTTCTTGCCGCTAGTCGCTGCTGGCTTTCAAATTACATTAGCATTCTGGATCCCCAGAATACAGAGATATGTGTAAAGAATACATGGGGAGAAAAAACATCTCCCATAGCCTCAGCTGACCCAACAGTTCTTCTGGATCTATTTGAGTCAATATTGTGACTTGGCTTCTAAAAAGCTTGAAACAAACGTTAGTTTCATTAACGAAACTATACTGATCTCAGGAAATCAGATTTCATCACATCACATCTAAAACACTGGAGTCAATTCTGGGCATCACATTTGGAGACAGGGTGGGAGAGGGGTAAATAGACTGAATACAGTCAGCGGGGGTGAGCAGGGTAGTGCAGGAATTCTGAACCATTTTATATAAGTACATCCAGAGGAGAAATAAGAATAACAATCTTAGAGAAGACAACTATGAAAAATATTTCCTCCGACATTTGAAGAACTGTGATGTAGAAGATCAAAGGATGACATATTTAGTACTGAAAGGGATCTAAAAAATCATCTCATCCAAGACCTTTATTTTACAGATGTGAAAATTAATGCCCAGTGAGACTGACTTCTCCAAGGTCACATGGAGAATAAGCTCTCTAGCTGAGATTTGAATCCAAATCTAGTCTTCTGTGCACTGTGCTATGAAGGAATAGATGCTCTATGCTGCTCCAGAAACAAAAACTAGGAGCAATGCCTGACATTAAAATAATAGCAACTGCTATTTACATATATTGCGCCCTCTGAGTCTCACAACACCCCTATGAGGTAGATACTACAAGTATTGTAAACATTGTTATTCTTATTTTACTGAGTTAGGCAGTCTAATATTAATCTATTTGGAAGATCTATGGATCAGACCAAGGAGAGCAGAGATCAGATTTTGTCCTGAATCAGACTAATTTGGGTGGGAAGGAAGGAAGGAGGGAGGAAAGGCAGGAAGGGAGGGAGGGAGAGAGGGAAAGAGGGGGAAATGGAGGGAAAGAGAAAGGAAGGAAGGATGGGAGAAAGGGAAGGAGGGAGGGAAAAAGAAGAGGAAGGAGGAGGAGGGGAAGGTCTGGAGGTCCAGAGGAGGAGGAGTGGAGAGAAGGAAGGATAATATCACAGAAATTAGTGCTAGAAGAGATGTCAATGGCCATAAGTCTAACCTCTACCTGAAAAATAATTACGTTCTACAACATACGCAACAAGTGGTCATCCAGCATTTGCCTTAAGGTCTTAAAATAAAGTAACTTCCCAAAGCAAGCCTTTCCATTTTCAGCTAACTCTCATTGTCTCAAAGTTCTTGTTTACATTAAGCTTAGATTTTCCTGTCTGTAGCTTTGACCCACAGGTTCTAATTCTTCCCTCCAGAGCCTCCCTTCCACATGCCAGCCCTTTGATACTTGGACAAGGTTCTTGTCTCCATCACTCTCCTCTCCCAAGTCTCATATTTTCCAGACTAAACATCCTCATTTCTTTCAGTGGATCCTCATGTGGGATGATCTCAAAGCCCTTTACCTTCCCTGTTGCCATCCTCTGGACATTCTCCAGCTCAATGTCTTCCCTAAAATATGGTACCCAAAACTGATCACAATAGTCCACACATGTTCTGAGCAAGTCAAAAGGACCATCACCTCTCTACTCCTAAACACATTGTATCTCTTAACGCAGCCTTAGATTTCATCAGCTTCTTTGGATGACTTCACTCTCCAACCAAGCCTTCTCTACTTGTCTGAACTGAATTAACAGTCAGCACCATATCTCCACTTTGTCTTCCTGTCTCATCATCTGGTATGTTCTAATCCTGGCTTCCATGAAGATTGTAAACCTCTTGCAGGCAGCAAGCATTTCTCATCTTGATTTCATATTCTCTATAACATGCAATCCAATTCCTGGCATATAAATAAACACAAAATAAGCAGTGTATCTTTATTAATTAAAAGCTTTCCCTCTACCCGTGAGCCCCTCCCTTAGGTGAAAGTTGTTGAGGAGACAATAGGCTGTAAATGTGTTTTTGTTCTCAGTCTCCTGAAAAAAACCAGCTATGACTTACTTGGCCCTTTCCAAGCCCAGATTACTCAATGATTCCTGCCCACAGACTGATGTCATACATGTAAAACTATCAAAATTACCTGAGTATCAAAGAACTCATTAAATTCCCAAACAGTGGAATGGAGGTACAGAAGGGCCATTCCATTTTTCCATTTGGTTTGGAACAAAGTGAAACCAAAGGCATGTACATGCATAGTTAACACAGGTGTGTCATGTGTAGAAAGCAGAGGATCATAAATTTAGAACTGAAAGAGATTTCAGATGGTATCTTATTTTATAGATGAACAAACTGAAACCCAAGAAAAATAAATAACTTGCTCAAGGTCATCATGCAGGTAGAAAAGAGAGCTGGGATTAATTATTTATTAAGCATCCATATGCCAGGCACTGTGCTGGGGATACAAAGGCAAAAATGAAACCATCCCTACCCTCAAGGTGTTTCTATTACTTGTGGAGTGACAACATGTAAATAAAGCACAAGTTATAAGATATATGAAAAATCAATTCAAATAATGGAAGAGAAGGCAAGGGGATGAGAAAAAGCTTTATGCAAAAGGAGGTTCAAGCTGAGTGTTAACAAAAAATCTAGTGAAGAGATAGAAGTGAGGAAGGAACATATACCAGCCATGGGGAAATAGAGAATGCAAATGGGATGATGGGAGATGGAGAGTCATGAGTGAGGAATAGCAATGAGTTTGAATGCAGTGGAAAGAGCATGGGTCTGGAGGACCTGAGTTCAAATCAGATGTTAGTCTGATTTGCTTAGGGGAGATTTGCTTGCTTGAAGGCTTTCACACCTTTTGGTAATTAGGTACTGAAGCATGTGGGTTGTGATGCCTTCTGGCTCTCTATATATTCTGAGCTTAGCATTTTGCTTCAGGGCTCACTCATTGGAAGAGTGTTCATGTGATTTGGCCAGATGACACTCTAGGTATCTGTTAAGGAGTCTTCCAGCTTTGAAAACCCAGATGTTGGTGCTTCTCTCTCTGTTACTATGTATGTATGAAATTGTCAGACAGTTGGATCTGTCTGTTGATCCGTGATGCATGTATTGCTTATGGTCAGACTGTTAGAAGCCCTGTCTATTAACCTTTATGCTCTTTTCTTTGTTTGTAATTTCTGCTTGTAATTTCTGTTTGTGTTTTTTCTGAAGTTCAGGGTGCTGACTTTCCGCCTGAACTAAGTAAATTAATATGTATGTTTAATTAAATAAGATTGTTGACCCCTTAAAAGTTTCTTTCCTTTAAGAAAAGCAGATTCAAGAACCTGTACTAGTAGGTCATCCTGGGTATTGTAGGATAGGCATGTTTGCTGTTAGAGTCACTGTGACTCAATTGGGTGACCCTGGGCAAGTCATTGAATTTTTATCTGACTCAGTTTCCTAAATTCCTATCAGGGTTGTCATGAGGACCAAATGATATTTGGAAAGCAATTCACATAGTGCCTGGCACATAATAGACACTCTATAAATTCTCATTCCCCCAATTCCCTTCCCTCCCCCAATCACAGAGGTAGGATACAAACCCAAGTCCTCTGACTTCAGAGCCAATGATCTTTCTGCTATGGCATGCTATTTCATGGACAGGATACTGCAGTTGCTCCATCACTTTACTCCCTACCCCATACTCCCAAACAGTCACACAAAGAATGAGCAACAGAGCTGTGATTTCGAACTTAAAGACCAATATACATTCTATTACCCCCAGGCTGCCTCGCTTTATCTGAACTATAACATTTAGATATTACTTTTGGGGTTTGCTAATATATCTGTATTCCAACTGTCATGAGTGATAGCATAGCCCTTAACATAGTCTCAAGGAACTCACTGAGCTATTGGTGAATGGATACTCCAAAGTCCTGGATGAAACAATAGTTCCCCTTCATCTAGCCCTTTGGGGATCTGCAAAGCATTTAATATACATTATCTCCTTTGGTCCTCTCAACAGCATTGGGAGGTATTTGCTATTATCTGTACTTTACAGATGAAGGAATTGAGGGACAGAGAAGATAGATGCTCAGGATCATACACAGCAAGAGTCTGAGGTAAGATTCAAACCCAGGTCACTCTCCCGATTCCGAGTCATTGCCATCATCATTCGCATTTATACAGCACCTTAAGGTCGGCAAAGAATTTGATCTTCCCTGCAACTTTGGGAGGTAGGTTTTGCTATTGTCCCCATTTTGCAAAGGAAACTGACAAACAACTTAATGGCTTGCACAGGGTTACAGCTACAGATTGCTTCATTCATCCTGCATTTTCAGAGAGGACCAGTCACAAGGTGATGTCTTGACCTGCTCAGGAATTGAATTTAAGTGAGGTCTCTGACAAAGGATTCAAACTCATGTCTTCCTGATTCCATATCCAGTACTCTCTCCACATGCAACCTAGCTTCCCTGTAACTATGAGCCCAGTCTCTGTACTCTATGCCATGTAGATCTGGGACAAGAGACCTTCCAATGCATTAATCAGTAAACATTTATTAAGCTCCTACTGTATGCCAGGCACTAGGTTAAGTGCTAGGAACACAAAAAGAAACAAAAGACAGTGCATGCCTCTCAATCGAATGGAATTCCGCTCTGCTGCCTCTTTCCCCCCACTATCCTCAATGGCCAGTCCAGATCTCACATTGCCCTATAAACATTATATTTCAGGGCATGTTTTTCTGTGCATTCTTGATTTTCCCACAGAAAGGCAACACTCTGTGACAGATAGTGGCTGCCTGCATCCTCCCTAAGAGGGCTGAAGTCATTCCTCACAAAGGCACCAAGGGCTTGCTGCCTTGGGCCCTGTCAACATGAAAGATCCTGCAGTGTCTCCTTCTGAACCATTTGCATGCTGATTTGGTTGCCTGCAATTCATTTTTATGCTCATTGCATCTCCCATATGCGTCCTTCCCTGTCTTTTTAAAATACATTTTCCTAGCACAGCTCGGCAATATGTTTTACAGCCTTGTTCCTAAAAATAACTCCAGACCTTATTTGCAGTCCCTGACTAGGGGCAGTCTAGCAGCAGAATTTAATCCACTATTTCTCCTACAAAAATTGGATGTGAACAGTGACTGGAATTACCCCCAAACTAAGTTATGGACAGCCAAAAGGCCACAGATTACCAAGGGCCCCAAAGCAATAATAACTAACATTTATATAATACTTTGAGATTTATCAAATATCATACAAATATTAGCTCATTTTTTCCTCTCACAACAACCCTGAGAGGTAGGAACTATCATTACCCCATTTTACAAATTGGAAAAGTGAGGCAGGCAGAGTGACTTGCTCAGGGTCACATCACCATTAAGTAAGTGTCTGATGTTGAATTTGAACTCGGGGTTTCCTGATTTCAAGTGTGGAGTTCTACCCACTGTACCACCTACCTGCCTTCAAAGTACAAAAAACAAAGTAAATGACAAACTTTGCAAAGGACAAGTCCCATGCAACAGTGGGAAGTCCAAAGGATCTAGAGCCAAGGGATCTGAATTCAAATCCCTGCTCATCAAGATACAGTGGAAAGAACACCAGATATGGGCAAAAGGACCTGGATTCAAATCCTGACTGTCACCTTGAGCAAATGACTTGACCTCTCTAGGACTGTTTTCTCAGCTGTAGTTATGAGGGGTTTGGACTGGATCACCACTGAACTCCTCCCAACTCCTCCTCCAGGATCCCATCATCCTATGCCTCCCCCTCTGCTGTTTACTACTTAAGAGAGCTTGAACAAGTCTCATGGAACGTGATTTCTGCTGATGGAATACAAGGAATCTAAAGAGATTTGGCCTTGGTTCTTCTCAGAGCTCCGGGTCCCCAGTGATCATTAAATATCCATTAGTGGATGATTCTAAAAAAGAGAGAGAGAGATTACAATGACAAAACTACTCAGGATTCCAAGGGCTGGGGAACAAGTCATGGGCTGGGCAATGTGACCATGTAATGATCCTCCTGATATACCACCTCTGGGGGAATGGGGGGTAGGAAGAGGAGCAATCTACTCCGTGTTGGAGTGAACCCTGAGATGAACCAAGCTGGCTGAGTGTGAACACCTCCAGACGCCTCCCCCTCCAGAACCATCTATCTAAATAGAAGTATGTATGGAATAAATCATATATATATATATATATATATATACATATTACATATATATATAAAACTATTTTTGTCTAATGATAGCTATCTCTAGGGCAGAATGAGAGGAGAGAAAAAAGGGGAAAAAAGAAATTTCCATGATTATTATACATTTAAGAGGAGTATCAAGTTGCACGTAATAGATTTTCAGTTTCAAGTACAATCATCTTTTTATTATACCATATAATGGAAACGCTTATTTTATTCCATAAATTAAAAATAAAATAAATTTTAAAAGTAATTTATCCCACTGCCAAGGACACACCCTTTCTTCCCCTTCCCACCTCTTTCTTGGGGACTGCTAATTGAATCAACATTATTCTTGCTACCAGGAAGGCTGTCCTACAGCTGCTTTCAGCATCCCTGGGATGCTCTATTGAAGGCTGGCTAAGGATAAGCTCTGAGCAACACTTCTGCTCCCTTCTCCCCATCTATGTTGGCCCCATCCCTTCAGTGTCCCTGCCCTGACCTTCTCCCTCCTTCTACTGTGCCCCCAGAACTCCCTGCCCTATTGCTAACAAAAAGCCCCTTTGATAAGACCAGTGACTTTCCCTGCTCTGAGAAATTACTTTGCATTAGTTTTGCATTACTTAGGACCATAGGGAGTAGAAAGGGGACTCAGAAGCCATTGATGTCTCACTCTTTTTGATCATTCTGCCATTAATGGTCACCTTGATGCAATGAGGTCTTTCACAGTCATGCAGAGGTAGAATTGTGTGGTAGAGGCAAACATCTTCCTGACTTGAGTTCAAATTTGGCTTAGCTATATGGCCATGGGTAAGTTATTTAACATGTCTGAACTGCCAACCATAATCTACTAAATTATAGATGTGTTGTATTCTTTAGGGAGAAATCATTTTCAGATCAACAAAATCCCTGTCCGTTAAAGTGTTGGTATGATATAGGACAAATCTGTGCATTCTACTCTATTTCTAGATCATTTTTGGTCACGGCTTCCACCATCCAAAATATTTGATACACAAGGAAAGGAGAAATCAGTCATTATTAAGAGCTCTTGCTCACATTCATGATAATGACAAGGATGAATCAAAGAGCATTGCCGCAGGGAGACATAGAAGTCGTTCTCTAAGTCAGGAAGAAATCAGCTGCTGCCAATAGCTCTGGGGAGGGTACCAACCACTCTCTTACTCTGAGGTTGCCTATTTGTTACTGTTGTTCAGTTGTTTCAATCATATCTGACTTTTTGTTGGACCCGTTTGGGTTTTTCTTGGCAAAGATACTGGAGTGGTTTGCCATTTCTTTCTCCAGCTCATTTTACAGATGAGGAAACTGAGGCAAACAGGGTTAAGTGACTTGCCCAGGGTCACGCAGCTAGGAAGTGTGAGGCCAGATTTGAACTCAAAAAGATGAGTCTTCCTGACTTCAGGTCCAGCATTCTATTTCAATTCACCACCTTGCCGCCCCTAAAGTTTTCTATTGGCAACACTTAGAGTAAAGATGGCAGCATTTTGGAGCTGGTACTTAGACTGGTTAGCTGCCAAGTTGTATGTCTTGGAAAGAAGGAAAACAATAAAGACAAGTGAGAATTTTTCACAGGAAAATAGTGTGGATCCAGATAATCAAGTTATCTAGTGACTTTCAATGTGGGTCTGTGCTTATGTTCCTCTGTGTTGTAAACGTTCCTTGGGAAGTGCTATGTACTGGGCTGTGCTGGAAGATACCTAAAGTCTTAGGCACAGAGGGTATCAAGGAACTGGACAATGATGACTCTGTGTTATGAGGTCAGTAATAATTATGTCCTTGACAGCACCTTCTGAGTCCTTCCTATAAATCCCTTTACAGGACTTCTTTCAGAGACCACGAAATCCCTTAGGGAAAAGCTGTCATTCTGCAGGTAGAAGTGAAATACCAGAACGTTGGAATTCTGTTAAATCAATCTCTTAAAGCTAGAAAATGAAGTAAATCAAAGCAACCAAAGCATATACACCCTTAGGGGTACAAGAATATCATCAAAGGTATATGGTAAATATTTAGTAAAAAATGAAAACTATATTATACTATTGAAATATTCCAAAAATAGATTCCTGTTGTGTACATGAAACTTTTCTGTTTTTTTTTGTTTTGCGCTTAATTTTAAATGAATAAAATATTTAAAGAAATATTCCAAAAATAGCAGTACAAGTAAAAAAAATACATATCAGAGAGAATACAGTGAGAATGGGGATGGGGAAAAAATTTGGATATGAAAACCTCTTCGTATTAATTTAAATTAGAAAGAAATCAGTTACAACAACCAACATTGCCCTCAGAAAAAAGAAGACACCACATGTATAGCTTTGTCCTGTGAAGAGTACTCAAGGTACATATCTGTCAATGAATTATTTTAGTAAGACATAAATTGTCTGTGTAGTAAAAATTTTCATCCGTTCTAAGATGCCAAATAAGGCATTTTCATTTAAAGGTCTACCATATACAAATAGATTCTGCACAAGAGAAATGCCTTTTAGCAAGATTCACCTCCTTCGCAGTGTTACTGAGAAACATTATCACTTGCAGTTCACACAGGATCTTTATGTAGCTGTTGCTAGTCTCAGAAAAGACCCCTTTAAAGCAGTTTATCACCATGGGTCTCAAAGAGTTTCAGTATCACTCCTAACATGGGAAAAGCAAAATGAATCCTATTTGGAATGCTGATCTCAATTTCCTCCTGCCTAGTAAAAAGGAAAATGTTTCTTTTTTTCCCAGGTAAGCAGAAATGCTATGGGATACTGGGAATGGTATTGTGGTGTATGATGGAAGGAGCATTGGTCTGAAGTCAGAAGGCTTGAGTTCAAATGCTGACTTTGCTTCCTTGTGCATCCGTGACTCTCAGAAAGACACTGTGCTTCCCCAGTCTGGGCTTTCTCCTCTACAAAATGGTGGGAGTAGGATAATATCTAAGGTTGCATCTAGCTCTAAATTTATAATCCTATTTTGTTAGATAATGAATTTTTAATTGCATACTCACCTATGATCAATTATATATGCAAATTAAAACTTCATTATTTTTATTTTCACTGTTATTTTAAAATAATAACCTTTTTAAAGTAATGCTACATGGTTATCGTTGTTCAGTCATTTCCAATACTGTGACCCCATTTTGGGGTTTTCTTGGCAAAAATATTGGAACGATTTGCCATTTCCTTTTCCATCTCATTTTACATTTGAGCAACTGAGGCAAACAGGGTTAAGTGACTTGCTCAGGGTCACTTAGCTAGTAAGTGTCTGAGGCCAGATTTAAACTCAGGAAAAGGAGTCTTCCTGATTCCAAGCCCCGATTCCTATCTACCATACCTTCTAGCTGCCCCCTACATGGTCCTTTAAACTGACATAATTTCAGACCTTGGTAGGTATATAATCCTAATCTCACTAAATTATTTTGAAGGCTTCATAACTAAAGGAGAGGGACTTAGCACATATGAGGCACACAAGAGGTACATATTCATAAATATTTCATAAGATTTAGAACTAGTCATGGATATCATCTAATCCATTAAGTTTTTTGAACCAATATGATCCAGAGCAAAAGAATACTTCTTGGATGAGTTTTTAACAACTCTTGAGAAAATATGTCCTATTACAACCCAGAGGATCAAAAAATCATCCCAGATTCACCCAGAATGTGAATTCTGGAAGTCCATCAAGAGATCATTCTAGTACAGTGGTTCTCAAATTTTTTGGTCTTGTGACCCTTATATACTCTTAAAAATTAATGGGGATGCCAAAATGGTTTTGTTTATGTGGTTATATTGAGTAGTGTGCTAAAACCAACCCAAACTGATTGTTAAATTTTCAATGTGAACATTTATATCTCAGAAATAAAAAAACATTGAAATTCAAAGCCTGATTTATTGTTTTGTTGATTTTCCGGACTTAAGAAAATGATAGAGAAAATATTAATAATATAGATTATATGTCATGGGCATGTTGGGGGTTTTTTCTAGAGATAGATGTTAAATATTTACCAACATACCTATAGTCATATCTATCATCACCTACTGTATTAGAAATTAAAACTTGTAAATGTTTAACATGTTTATTCATTTAAAATAATAAACCCACTACATGTTAACATAATATTTTATGACAACTATATTTTCCAAAACAAAAAAATATAGTGAAAAGAATCATATTGTTTTACATGTTTTTCCAAATCTCTTTAACATCTGATTTAACAGAAGATAATTGGATCCTCATATCTGCCTCTGCATCAATCTGTTGTGATATATTGTTTTGGTTGAAGCATATGAAGAAAATTTGACCTCATACAAATGTATAGTTAAAAAAAGAAATATTTTATTGGGCAAATAAGATCTTAGTATTATTATAAAATAATTTGACCTTGAAGACTCACTAAAATATCTTGGGGACCCCCAGGAGTTCACAGGCCACCCTTTGAGAACAGCTGTTTTAGTCAAACCTATCTTTGATCAGAATTCCGCTTTACAATATCCCAAATCGATCAATCTATTAATCAGCATTTTAAAGCATTTACTATGTATGTACCAGGCACTGCACTAAGTACTAGGGATACAAAAAGAAGTCAAAGATATCCCTGTCCTCAAAGTTTACAGTCTGGCACACTGACTTCAAGCTCTTTGGACATGAGGGATCCAGTGCCTCCCAGAGGCATTCCATTTCATTCTTGTGAAGGACTCTCAGCTGTTAGGAAGTTTTCTTTTATATCTTTCTCTGCAATTTCTACCCATTGCTTTCAAAGAACAAGCAGAAGAAATCCAATATTTCTGTTAGATTACATGAGGGCCCTCTCTTCTCTTGGGTTCCTAGGACTAGCCCTACTTATGGACATTTTCTGAGCCCCTACCCCACTTTGGTGCCTGCAGTACAATGCATGCAGTCATCTATTTAAAGTGCAGTGTGCTGGCCCCTCAGAGTAAAGAGTCCAGTCAAGCTAAGCAAATTCCAGGTAACAGGTACCTAGTCTCAGACTACTCAATTCTGCCACATACAACTCCAATTTTATTCCATAGTTCAAATCAAAGGACTCTCTCATAACTTTTTGGGTCATTAAAGAAATCAAATTATTTCTGTCTAGGCCTTTGATCCACCTAACCATCCCCAATCCAACAGCTCTCCTCACAAATGCACAAACCCCAGCTCAGTGGCTTCCTTGGCCTCTGCCCACAGAAATGCATGGGATTCCTGTCTCTAAATACATTCTTCCTTCATCAGTCTCTGGTCTCAAGCTCTTTCCTGGTTTTGTTCTGGTTTGTTTCATCTCATTTCTATATGCCCTAATCGTCTTCCTAACTCTGCCCAATCTCAACATCTTAATCTGTGCTTTTAATCCCTGAATTTCCAGAGAGGAAGAGACCTTAGAGTTCACCTAGTTCACTTAAACCTGAACAAGAATCAATTCTATATCCTTGGTATGCCACTATCCAGCTTTACCCAAAAGCTGTCAGTAAAGGCAAACTTCTCAAGGCAGCCCATCCCATATCTGTCTAGCTACTTTCCAAGTATCTACCTTACATCTGTCCCTCTTCTCTGTCCAGTTTTTACTCTTAATTCTGTCCTTTAATGAAAAAAAGAACAAGATCCGGTCATCTTCCACACAACAACCGTTCAAATACCCAAATGCTGAGAACCATGTTCTCCTTCCTTCACTTCTCCAGTCTCTTGGCCCAGGTTCCCACAACATGTCCTTATATGGCAGTTCTTCAGTCCTCTAATAATACCCATGCCTTTCTCTGTATACATTACTATATGTCAATGTCCCTCATAACAGGTCACACCTGGAAGTGGACATACTTTTTCAACTGTGGTCTTCCAGGCAAGACTTTATCTTCCTTCTCTCTGGGCCTCTCATCTAAAGTCCTTACAATCCCTCCTCGGTACCATCACTTCTACCAGGTATTCATTGCCTGGCTTTATGTCTCAACTTTAGGGATGGAGATAGTCAAGTATACAAGCATTTACTAAGCATCTACTATGTGTCCCTATGCTAAGTGCTAGGGATACAAAGAGAGGCAAAAAATAGTCCCTCAAGTCTCAAGAAACTCGCAGTCTAGTAGAAGAGACTACATGAGAACATTAGGCTAGATAGTAGTGAGTGTTTAATATGTTCCATGAACTGTGCTACAATAAAAGGCAAAATCAGGGAATGTGGTTTCATTGATATGGGTTGCTTTCTCTTTCATGGGATTATTGTAATGATTAAATAAGGTCATGTGTATAAAGTGCTCCTGTATATATGTTTTATGTATGTATATGTGTGTGTGTAGATGTAGCTATATATACAGAAAGAGAAAGAAAATTGGTATGTTCTATGTGGTTCTTTTATTGGGGATGGAGAAGAGATTACATTCAAATTCTTTGCTCAGGAGCAAAAGAAGACGCTAAAAAAATTATATTAAGTAGGGCTACCCTATTACACACACACACACACACACACACACACACACACACACACACTTCTACTTTCATTTCCACTAGAGTTCTAGAGCCTACCTCTAGGCATGAGGAAAACATTCTTTTAATGTTCACTCTCTGTTTAAAGCTTTCTGTTTTGTTTGTTCATCTTGTCATTACTGATTTCTGTGGAGAACTCCCTTGGGAAAGAAGAGGGCATAAACCACATGCCCCAAAAAGCCTGAGAGCAGTGGAGTCTGTAGAGTCAGAAGATGGGAGAGAGTTTCTCTAGGCCTCAGGCTTTCTGTCATCTCAGCTGAGTCAAGGAACAAGGAATTGAGGACAGGAAATGAAATGCTGAAGGATAAGAACCAGGGTAGATCTTCAGTGTCAATTCAATTCAACAAGCATTTGTTCAGCTACTGTTGGCCAGGCACCATGCTGGGTGCTGAGCGTACAAAGATGAAACTCCCCTCAGGAGTTTACATGATACTGAAGGAGATTTGTCATGTCGAGAGTCAAGTTGTGGAAGGCTAGGCTTGGGGATTGAAAGGGGCATCAGGATCAGGGAAACCTAGAAAAGTGGTTCATAGTTGCCTTTGGCAGTCTGATGACTTCTCAGAATAGTATTTTTTATGTACGAAATGAGATAGAATTACAAAAGAAACTATAGGTTAATATTTTTTTAAAAAAGGGTTTTTTTCCTTTAATAATTTTTTCCCATCCAAGTTCAGAGATTTCTTGAACTCTATACATAGGCCTAACAAAGACAAAGTCAACTATTACTACCAATCAAGAGAAATTTTCTTAAGATAGTCCATCCAAGATGGAGGAAAAGAGAGAAAGAAGGGAATGGGAGTGAGAAGATAGGGGCCAGGGAAAGAGAATGAGAGAGAATGTGTTTTTAGGATCCAGACCTTAAGATTTCCAGGTGGAGGAAGCAGAGTCTTGAAATACATCAAATAACATGGGGAGTTAAAGAGAGATAACTCTCTCTTGCCTTGTAGCCAAAAAGAGAAAAGGAGAATTTCATCAGGTCCCTAACCATCAAATTTAAGAGAAACAGATACATGCTTAAAATTAACCCATTGGAAAGTCCATCAATCGGGGAATGACTGAACAAGTTGTGATATATGAGGGTGATGAAATCCTATTGTGCTCTAAGAAATGACAAGAAGAAAAACCACTGCTGAAGAAATGATGCGAAGTGAAGTAAGCAGAACAGGAACAATATTGTATGGTGAACAACTGTGAATGACTTAGCTATTCTCAGCAATATAATGATCTGAGACAATCCCAAAGGACGCATGATGAAAAATGCTATCTGCCTCCAGAGAAAGAGCTGATGTCATCTGAAAACAGAACAAAGCATATATGGAAATGTTTTACATGATTGCACATGTATAATCTATATCAGATTTCTTATTGACTCAGGGAGGGGAGAGAAAAGGGAGGGAGGGATAGAATTTGGAATTCAAAACTTAGAAAAAAGCAAAGAATGTTAAAAATTGTCTTTAAATGTAATTGGGAGAAAATAAGATAAAATAGGTCATGGTGGCTTTATCATAAAAAAAAAAATTAGCCCATTGGAAAGACTGAACTGGAGGCACCTTAGGAGAGAAGTATCCACCTTGCACACTTAGGCTGCAATCTGCATATATGAGGTTTGAGGAAAATAGATTTAGGAGAGCCAAGACACACTGCCACTGTCGAAACTCATATACCAGTCAGAGTTAATAAAGATCCAGTGTCTAAGGGAAAACCTGGTAGAAGAGGATTGGTCAAGAAAGAAGAGGCAGACATGGCAAGGAAGGACCAGGATTCACCTTCTTTGTAAAATGTATCTGCTTCTCCCTTATTTTCTTAGTGGAGGTCTCCTGAGACAACACTGGTACCCTAGAGTTTGTAAAGAAAGAGAAAGAAAGAACAAAAGAAAGGAAAGAAGGAAAGAGGAAGGAGGAAAGGAAAAGAAAAAGAAAGGACAGAGAGAAAGAAGGAAGCAAGGAGGAAAAAGGAAGGAAGAAGGAAGGAAGGAAGGAAGGAAGGAAGGAAGGAAGGAAGGAAGGAAGGAAGGAAGGAAGGAAGGAAGGAAGGAAGGAAGGAAGGAAGGAAGGAGAAACAGAGACAAAGAGAGACAGAGACAGAGAGAGGAAGAAGGAAAGAAGAAAATAAGCTAAAGTAAAACTTCTAGTACATTGGGTATAATAGTTATAGGAGGATTCATAAAAAGGCTATAGACTGGAGAAGCTCAAGATGGTTATTTATGAAGCAGCTGTCATCTCTCTGTGATCCCCCCATATATTGTACCTGATGTCTAAGTGTGCAAAAAAAAAAAGAGGGGGCAAGCCAATGATTTGGCACACCTGATGTTGTTAAAGGGTTTTCTTCAACAGGAAGTTTCCAGTGGAACACAATATTTCCTTTATCTGGGGTATTTTGAGGCAACATGCTGTAATAGTGAAAATATTGGACCTGATGGCAGGATGTTAGGGGTGGGTCTGATGCCAGCACCCTATTAATTCAAGTACAATTTGGGAGTGAAATGAAACACTTAAGTTATTGCATAGTTAACAACAAAAAAAAGGACTTAACCCTAACATAGGCAGCAAGGATGTAGCAGAACCTAGAAATAATGATTGGTGGGCAAAGAATACAGTGGCACAAATGGTTTTTTGACATCCACCAGTTTGGAGGACCTCAGTTTCACACGGGTGGGATTTTTATGCCCTTAGGTGACTGGAAGATCCAGGGACCAATCAGATCCCAGGAACAACTTTGTTGTATGACAATGGACAAATCACTTAATGGCTGTTAGTCTCAGTTTCCTCAGCATTCCAGAGTGCAGGACTTAAAGTCAGGAAAACCTGAGTTCAAATACAGCTTCAGACACTTACTAGCTATGTGACCCTAGGCACATTACTTAACCTCTGTTTGCCTCAATTTTCTCATCCATAAAATGGGGATAATAATTGCACCAACCTCCCAGGATTGTTGTGAGAATCAGATAATAATTGTAAAGCACTTAGTACAGTGCCTGGCACAGAGTTAGTGCTATATACACATTTGCTATTATTATTATTTGTTAAATAGAGATAGTAATTCCCACCATACCTTCATCATGGAGTTGTTTAAAATGAGATAACTTATTTTAATAGCTATATATGTATAGTTACTATTGTGCTGCACTTGGAGAAAAAGACATTAGGAACATCTGAAAATGTTCCACAGCATTTTTCATTGTGGGTCAACATGGTTAAAAAAAGAAAAAAACAAGCAAATCCACAGTAGTGCGAAGGTATAAAGCTTCTGACTATATAGTGCAGGGATGAAAGTACTATGAAATAAGATAAATTGGCACCAAATTATGGAAAGCTCTGAATGTTAGAAAATGATTAACTTCCCTTCATAAACAATGGAGACAGCCCATGAAGATCTTTGAGCAAAAGAGCAACATGATGAGCTAAAGGCACAAAAGGAGTAAACTCCTCTTGAAAGAAGAGGAAAGAAGGCAGCAAAAAATAAAGATGAAAGCACCAGTGAGCCAAGTGCTGGAAGTAAATAAATAATGATGCCTCTTGGGGCTGCAGAGTACATTGGGACCCATGGAATCACAATGATCTCCATAGCATCTTTTAAAGTAAGTTAAGGATTTAGTTGTGACTGACACTGAGCAAAGTACAAATAGAAAGGTAGAAATCAGATAATAGTCTTTTCTGGGGAAATTTAAAAGTCCAGAACTGCTAGAGTTCTAATATTAACATAATGTAAGTCCAAGAAAATTAGGTCCAGCAGAATTTGACCTGCCAACTGTTTCCCATCTGTGGCATGATTGCTTTTCATATCTGACAACTCTCTGGAACCCAAATCACTGGGCAGATGGAATACGGGGGTTTGATAAGAGGCAGCTGCCAACAAAAATCCTTCAAAATGTTTCCAACAACAACTTCCCCAAACAATACTGAGACTAGTTACTGAGGAAGAGATCATTCATGTTAATATGAACAAAGGCTTCCGTATGGCACCAAATAAGTCACCGAGAGGAAAATGGAAAGGTAAGCAGTATCAGCTCCTGAAGCCAGGGCAAGAAAGGTGCTGAGTGAGTGGTCACAGGACAACCAATCTGGATGAAGCCAGTGCTTGAGTTGAAATCTCACCAAAGGAAACAAGGAAGTCTATCAAAAATGTGTTTGTGTTGTATTTTCACTGTGACCTCTCCCTCTGTGATTTCGAAAGTAAGCCAAAAAAGAAAAACTGGAAACCCTGGAAAAGGAAAACCTAGAAAACATGGCAACATCTGTTTCTACAAAATTTCCAAGCAGCTGGTACAGCATCACTCATAATTGTGAGATCTGCTAAGCAAAGAACTTCGTGGTGATGTCATGACAGTCAATCATGGGGCAGAATGACCTCCAATCACAATTATCACGCTAAAAGTATGGTACATGCCTCCATTTTCTGGACTTGGGGTAAGGAGTTGTGGTTGTAAATCATAGTTTCACATCTTACTAGCTCTTTGACCATCAACAAATTAGTTTCTGAATCTGTAAAATTGGGGAAGAGTAGATAATACTTGTACTACCTACCTCAAATGGTGCTTCGGAAACCCTAAAGTGTTTTATAAATGTGAATTGTCCCCGTTATCACAGGACCCTAGTTTTGGACTTGGAAGGTGAGGAGATGGCTGGGAAATAGTGTTTTCTTGTTAACTTGATTAGAGGTGGCCACCTTACTGTTTTCTAGCTACTATCCTCATCTCTGCCTATATGGACTCCTTCCCTGGGTCACCCAGGTTCGACAAGGGAGCTCTCATCAGACTGGTAATCCATGACACTTCCCAGTCGTCTCATCATGATACCTTTCTCTCATCTCTTTCCAACCCCCACCCACCCCATTTCTACCTCCCCTTTATGTAAGCTCCCTGAGAGAAGGAACTAACTTGTTTGACTTGTATCCCTAGTGCTTGGCATAGTATATAGCAAATTCAGTGCTTAAATAAATCTTCCTTTTCCACTGCTCTGCCTAAAGACTGCAAGATTTCCTATGGAGAATATGTCTCTGATCCATAGGCATTTGCAGGAATGTCAAGCTTTCTAGAATCACAAAAAGTAAGAGAGACCTAAAAACTTGAAAAGGATCCTTAAGTGTGGGGTGGGGTTGGGGAAGAGGAGGACTTTTTCTCTCAAGACTCATCTTAGAGGAACCTCCCAAATACCCCTGATACCCCTAGTTCTTAGTTCCCCTTTCAAATGACATACTGTAACTTGTCTGACATCATGGCTGCCCTCATGGGATGGGAGAACTGATCTTTCAATAGTGTCATGAATGTAGATGGAGTCCCTACAAGATTCAAGTCTGTCAGGTAGTCCATAGTCATTTGGTCAAACTGTGGTCACTGGGCATGGATTTAACCAAAATGATTCCAAAGCTGGAGAGCAATTTAAAGAGAAATTAGTCACCTTATAGAAAAAGAAAAAAAAGAACAGTATAAGAACTCTTATGGGACCCAGAACCAGCTAAGGAACACGTCATCAGGGTAGAATGTTGGGACAAAGAAATCTAGTCCTTTCAAAACCATCAGACCAAGAAATGTTAATACTGAAACTTTCACTTTGGTGGCCTAGTTGAAATTATTCTTTTCATTAGGGACAATAGAAACTGTTTAGCAATCTATTCAACATGCCTTAATTGAAATCTTATGAGAGTCTCAATATTGAAAACCTATACTAAAAAGTATAGAGGCAGCTAGGTGGTGCCGTGGATAGAGTGCTGGTCCTGGAGTCAGGAAGACTCATCTTCATGAGTTCAAATTTGACCTCAGACACTTGCTAGTTGTGTGACTCCGGGCAAGTCACTTAACCCTGTTTGTCTCAGTTTCATACATTTAAAATGAGCTAGAGAAGGAAATAGTAAACCATTCTAGTATCAATACCCAAAGCGGGTGGGGGTCATGAAGAGTTAAACATGGCTGAAAACTGACTAAAAAATAAATGACTAAAAGGTGACTAAGAATTCCCATATTTTTTGACCCAAAGATACATTTATTTGGTAAATAAATCTCCAAGGAAATCTGCAGACAAAAAGGCCCCACATCCTCTAAAATATTTGTAGTATCACCTTTTCAGGAAGCGAAGAACTAAAGTGTCTGCTTATCATTCGAGGAATAGATAATTAAATTGTGGCAAATGAAAGCAATGGAATATCCCTGCACCTTAAGAAAATGAAAAAAAAATGAAAAATTTAGAAAAGCATGGGAAGTCTTAGGGGAACTGCCAGAAGTGAGCAGAAGGAAAACAGCAGATACAATGGAGGAGCACTGGCAATATCTTGTAAAAGTGTAATTTTTACTGAGACTTAAAGGAAGCCAAGAGGTAGAGGTAAGGAAAGAATTCTCTAACTTTTCTGGGCCTCAGTTTCCTCTCTTTGAAGAGTTAGACTAGATGATCTTTAACATCCCTCCCAGCTCTAGAGGTGCTATCCTGTAACCCCATATCCTTATGCCTCTTACATTCATTGTACTTCTAGTCCTGAAGTTTCTAAAAACAAAGTATTATATTGGAATACAACCTTCTTCATGAAGAAGCACACTGTTCCATGTGTGGATCTGAGTAGACTCTTTTCTAGAAGGACCTGAAGTAATTATGATGTAAATGAGGGATCCAGATAGGTTAAGTTTTTGCCAATATTTGACAGGCATACTATGTGACAAAGCTTGACAAGGGAAGTGAAGATATATCAGCCATGGAGAAACAACCTAAAAAGACCAAAGAAGTCTTACTGAAAGAGTCTACAATCAGAAAAGCATAAATGGGAAAAGAAATGGTGTCTATTTTACAAACTAGGAAGCAATCAAGGACAATATTAGTCAAGGTCAGAGAACAAGAGAAGAGGATCAGCACCTCAAAACTGAACAGGACCACAAGCTCATGGAAATATCTTTTGGGTTCAATCCTTTCTTTTCATTTCCACAGATATCCTTATTAGACTTCTACCACTTCATGCTTGACTTATCAAACATCCACCTAGTATGGCCTCAGGGAATTCAGAATCTCCCTGATCCTACTTGTCGTTCAGGCACTCAGTCATGTCCAACTCTTCATGGCCTCATGGACCATAGCATGTCAATACCATTCAGGGGTTTTCTTAGCAAAGATACTGGAGTGGTTTGCCATTTTCTTCTCCAATGGATGAAGGCAAACCAAAGTTAAGTGACTTACCCAGAGTCATGTAGCTAGTAAGTGTCTGAGGCTAGATCTGTACTCACAGTTGAATTCCCTGCTCCTATCTTCCCTTAAATCCATGCCCTGGCTACTTCTTAAACAGGCCTATTCAATGAATGGCACTGCTTCACCCTAAGTGAGTACCTACAAAGACCTTGGTCTAAAGAGCCCAAGGTCTCCCAGTGCATCTTGGGTCATCTCCAGTCATCCTGATGAATATCTGGTCACTGGATTCTGATGGCTCTGGAGGAGAAGTGAGGGCTGGTGACCTACACAGCCCTCCCTCACTCAAAACAAAGTCAAGTGCAAGTCATGTCATTATTTCTTTGATGGCATGGTCTTCTTTGGCAATGAAGGACAAACACAATAGACTAATTACTTGAAATGCCATTTTCTTCAGGTCATTCCCCTGTTCAAGGACATACAGTAAATCCATAGTTCTCCACTTGACATCCAAGACCTTTCTCCACCAACTTACCTCATTTTACCTTTTTCACCATCCAGTAACATGGTTCTGCTGATCTGGAAGGATGATTGAGAAATGGTTAACAGCAGCATATCCAAACAGCTGCTCTGTGACAGAGAGTAGTGTCATTATATAGGCAATAAAGGGAAAATGCCATTCAGATTCATAAAGAGCTACTAAAGTTCTATGATTCTCAGTGTAGTAGTAGTAGTAGTAGTAGTAGTAGTAGTAGTAGTGGTGGTGGTTGTGGTGGTGGTGGTGGTAGTTGCAGCAGTTGTAATAGTAGTAGTAATATAATGATGATTACCATGGTAATATAATGATTTTGATAACAAACAGCTATCATTTATAGAGTGCTTTAAGGTTTACAAAACACTTCACATATTAGTAATCTATATTCACATAAAGTACTCTATAAATGGACATCATTTTGATGACTACTAGTGTTCATCCTTCATTTTCAAAGAGAACCAATGACATCACGGACAATATCTTGACTTGGGCATGAACTGGATTTAAGGGAGACAGAGCTGCACAAAGTCATTAGCCTCACTGTCTCTTACTGAGTCATCAAAGTCCAGTGACAGGACCAAAGTCAGAAGGGTTGGCAGTGGTCCAGGACACAGTGAATGACATTGGTGTCTTCGATGCCTGACCAAACTCTAAGCACTCCACAGTGCCTGCTTTAACCATCTTCATGGCTGTTGGAACAAATTGTTCTCATCTGCCCATTCCTCTGGGGGGATGTCTTCACATGCTTGGGGTAGACACCCCCATAATTCACTGAAAGGTTTGAGGTCTGTCAGTTACCCTCAACCTGGTTTAACTCATCTGCTGGGACAGTTTACTGGAGTACAGCCACTGTGCATGTTACAGCTTTTTGGATCCACAGGTGAGGGGTGGATGAGGGGTTTGTTGGGTGAGGGGCAGACATCAAAGGTAGAGGAGCAGTCACCCTTACTAGAGGTGCTAGTCGTCCCTGAACACCCCATAAACCCCACAGAGCAAATAGGAAAGAAGGCACTAGAATTAAATGAGATTTGGAAAGGCCTCCTGTGGAAGATAGAATTTTAATTGAGGCTTGAAAGAGGCCAGAGAAGTTTTAAAAAAGTTTACAAAGCCTTTTCCACACAAACTTGTAAGGTGGACAGTTCAAGCATTATTATTCTCCATTTTACAGACAAGAAAAATGAAGTTTGGAGACTTTATGTGAACATACATGGTAAGCATCTGAGATAAGGATCAAACCCAGGCATGTCTAGACTCCACATCCCCTTTTCTATCGACACCTGACTTTCTTGGGTCTGCTGCTGACGACTTATGTGACATTGGACACCTCTCTGGACCTCAGTTGCCTCCCCTGTAAGATGAGCTAAGGTAGACCTCCAAGCTCTAAATGATCTCAACGATTTGCAACTCAAGTTCCAGTGGCTCCAGGTCAATGCAATATAGACAGTCCTCAATTCCATCATTTCATAATCCTTTAATGATGCAAATAATCTATTGTTAATTACATCTCTGTTAAAGGTTGTTCATGAACTTATCTTAAAGTCTAACACATCTGGTCCCAAGACTTCCAACTGAATGCCTACAGCAAAAGCAGATGTTCACTCAGTGTGCAGACATCAAAAGCAGACTGGCTCCCTTTGACCCAAGGCATCGCTTTGTTGCCCTTGAGGCAATGTATCTAAGCTACAAGAGAAGCCCCAAGGATTATCTGATCTGCAGACAGAAAGATGAAAACCAAAGGTGATCAAGTAGCCCTGAAAAGGGTTCAGCAAGTGTAGTCTCACCTTCAGGAAGGATTCTGAGTTCCTTGCAAACACATTCTTACCCATGGACAATAGGGAACCACACTTTCAAATATATAAAGCATGAGGGAAAGGTATTAATCAGGAAAGGCTCCAAACTTCTGGCATTCACTATCCCCAGGGCAGAGGTTAAGGACACTTTTCTCTTCCTAAGATGTCCCCCTTTGCCAGATTCCACTTAGTGAGGGCCATCATTTCTCAAATCAATTTTCAATCACTGGGGATTTTGCCAAATGCGTTTTGTCCATCCTTTCTCCTAACTCTCCTTGCATCTGGTGAAAGTAACTCAGCCGAGATGCAATCATTTCTGTTTCATTTTCTTGCTCATGTGGGAAGACCAGCTATATAGCCAAGAAACCCTCCTGATTTTCTTTTCAAAGGCTTTTTGTCAAATCAGAGAAGCACTTTCTGGCAATGGTGTATGAAAGTCAAACTCAAAAGACAAAAGAATCAAGTCATTATTTCTAAAATGCTGAAATTATGAGGATCAAGTAGACACTAAATTCCAACCATGGGGATCATTTCCTTTATTAATTTAAAATATACCTGCCATGCAGCCTGGCCCACAATGGAAAGAGCACTACTTAAAAGTACATTCATGGACTGCACAATCAGTAAAAGTGAGTTCCAGGGAGCCAATTAGCACAGAGTCCCCAAGCAGACACCAGCATGCTTGAGCACCTGCACGTTGGCTGCGAGTACAATGATCAAGTTAGTTAGCTTCAGGAGGTAGAACTCCAGTAGAAACATCTAGAATATTTCTAGATGTTTCTTGTTGGTTGGTCATTTCAGTCATGTCTAACTCTTCATGACCACAGTTGGGGTTTTCCAAGCAAAGATACTGGAGTGGTTTGACATTTTCTTCTCCACTCACTTTACAGATGTAGAAACTGAGGCAAGCTGGATTAAGTGATTTGCCCTGGGTTAAGGAAGTGTCTGGGATCAGATTTGAACTCAAATTTTCCTGACTCCAGACCTGAGCTCTATTGGTTGCTCCATTTAACTGCCCCTAGAATATTCATAACATCTTTTAAAGCTGACCTCGGGGATTAAAACTCGGTGCCAGCAGGCACATCATCATTGTAATATGGGCAAATGCACGGAAATCATTATGAGAGCAATTAACATCTACATAGCATTGTAAGGTTGACAAAGTACTGATTCACATGGTATCTCAGTAAACTAGTAACATTGAGGGGGTGGGGCAGAAGAGAATAAGAAACCTCTTTAGACCAGTCTCTAAAATGGAGCTTTTGCCTTCATTAAATCCTTTACATCTATCTGAAGGACACCTTGGACCTGGCTTTACATGTAGTTAGACTAAGCAATTGCCTCAAGAAGCTGTCTACTGAGTGGATGTATTGAGTCAGGAAGACCTGGATTTGCTACCTACCTCAGACACATCTGAGCTGTGTGACCTTGGGTAAGTCACTTTCTGCTTGTTGGGATCCTTATTTGTAAAGTGGAGGCAACCAGGACATTACCCTCACAGGGTCATTATTAGAATCTAATGAAATAAAAGCTTTTTTGCAAACCTTAAATTGGTAAGTAAATATGAATTAGCTTTTGGGGAGCAATAGAAAATCTACATTCCCCCCCAAAAAATTATCAAATAAATGATGGATAATCCTGTATTATTGTTTGGGGGATAATTCTGAAATTTGACTTTTAAAGCTTTAGGGATTAGCCTGGAGGAGAGATGGAGCCCCCAAGGGAAGAAGGGTTGCATCAGAAGATCTGGAGTTCTGGTTCCATGGATCTGAAATCAAACAGAGCTACAGATAGAAAACAGAGTAAGTCAGAAGTACAGTTTTTGCCCTCTCTAAAGGAAGACTTTGGAAGGAGTTTATTGCTCCATCCCCCTGCCTTCCAATCAGGTCACACTACCAGTGCATGTCAGGGGTAGGATTTGAACCCAGAGTTTACTGACCCCAAGGCAAACTTTCCATCCCACTTCCCCTCACTCACATATCTATCTATCTATATATCTATATATCTATTTTTTGTTGTTTGCCCTTCCTTCTCAAAGAGGACCATGACATAAGAGAGGTGAATTGGATTTAAGTAAGGGAAGGCTATGTTAAGTCACCAACCTCACTCTTTCCTCCTGAGTCATCTGGGTCCAGTGGCAAGATGCAGATCAGGACAACTTGAGATGGCCCCAGATGCAGTGGAAAACCTTGACCTTTTTAAGCTGAGGCCTTTCCCAGATCTCAGTCTGACTGAGGCAAAGAATATTCAGTAATTAAGGCTAGGTAATAAATGAGGCAAAGAATGGCCTCTTTTACCTAGTCAAAGAAAAAAAAATCAGTGCGGGAGGGGAAGACCCTCAGTGTTTCTGGCCAAAACAGAAATAATTGCTATTTACATTTACTCTGAGCCATAATTGGCCAGTGAGAGCCAGACCCAATCTATTTATCATGACTGAATCTGTATTATACATTATCTCTTGTGTATGCATCTTAACTCCCTACTAAATTTGGAGTTCATTATTGCATTTTCCTCAGTACCTAGGGTTTGACTTTGCCCAATTTTTTACTAGATCTGTGATTTCATTGGTAAAGGGAACTTCCAGTGAGGAAATGCCTCCTAGAAAGACAGATTGCCACCTGCTCGGGAATTAAGAGTTCCTGGAGAATTGGAGTCAATGTGATTTGCCCTATCTCACACAACTGTGATGGACTTGAACCCTGACTTTTTTGACTCTGTGATCAACTCCATACAACACTGAGCAGACTCTCTGTCTTGAATGCATTTAATAAATGTTTGCTGAATTGAATTGAATTTGGCCCCAACCAGTGGATATAGAGTATAATGAAACCAACTTGAGAGAAAGTCGATTGTAAAATTTTCAGCGTAAGGAAACTGACACTTTGGAAATCAACAAGCACTACAAAAATAAGGGCTTATTTGTTGTTGTCAATTACCTAGACAAAAGAAAGTGACGAAGAAAATATCAATAATGCAATGTGTTGTGTAACATTCTTTTCCAGAGATATGGTTGGAAATAGCTACCTCACACCCCTGCCCCACCCAGTTTCTCTTTTTTCAGTACAATAAATAAACTGCAATTACATGAAATTGAAATATTGTATCACCAATATATTGCATGGAATTAACTCAGTTTTCAAATGAGACTAAATTCCCCATTAGAATGTCAGCTCCTTGTAAATATGGATTGTTTCATTCTTTGTATTTACCCCCAGTGCCTAGAAGAGTGTATGGACCATAGGCTGTGCTAAATTAATGATTGCTGATTGGTTGATTAAGCATTATACACTATATGTTTGATTATATAGTATGTCTATATTCATACCATTGTAATAATAATGACATTTAGAAAGCATCCTAAGGTTTGATAGATGTGTATGTTCATCCTTCGTTGCAAAGAAGACCATGCCATCAGAGAAAGGATGACATGACTTTGTTTTGAGTGAGGGAGGGTTGTGCAGGTCACCAGCCTCACTTCTCCTCCAGAACATCTGAATCCAGTGACCAGATATTCATCAGGATGACTGGAGATGACCCAGTATGAGGCAACTGGGGTTAAGTGACTTGCCCAAGGTCACACAGTTAGTGAGTGTCAAGTGTCTGAGGGGAGATTTGAACTCAGGTCCTCCTGACTCCTGCACTGGTGCTCTATCCACTGCACTACCTACCTGCCCTTAAGATTCGGTAGATAAACACTTTATAAATGGTTTCTCATAAAATCCTTATAACAACCTAGTGAAGTAGGTGCTTTTATTATCTTCATTTTATAGTTGGGGAAACTGAGGATGAAAGAGGCCAAGTGACCTGTCTAGGTTGGCAAAGTTATGGCATGGCTATGATAGGAATTGAACTCAGGTCTTATTGTATCCAAATCCTGTGTTCTATTCACTGCATCAACTACCTGTCTCCCACCATTGTATCATGTTCCAATAACTCTTATATTTAATACATCCTCAATATTTCTGTATTTTAATGTTAAAGTAGAAAGGGAAAAAATAGAATAGATTAGAAGCATGAAAACAATCTTCTGCAGCCAGTTGCCAGTGGCTCTTGGCCAATGTAATATTGGCCAGTTTAATAATTTATATGATAATATATAATGATAAGAAAGATAATATATAATGAAAATAATCTATCAGGAAAATCAATCCTATGGAGTCCCAATGGCCACTGGGTTCCAAGATGTTCTCCTGCGGTATTTTGTGCTAAATCTCCTACAGATTCCTGCTTCTTTTACAATCTTTTCATTTTGTATCCTTAATAACCCTACCGTTCAAGTATGGGAACTTTCTCATTAGGTTCGTTTGCAAACTTTACCCCTTCCTATACCAACCACAGAACATATACAGGAAGGAGAGAAAAATGCAGAAAGAATAAAAAGATTAACAATGATCTCTACTCATTAGAAGAACACATAACCACCACCAACTTCTACACCAGTCAAAATCCAGTCCAATCCCTGTGATCTGTTTCTACCTCAGCTCCCCATGGGAACTCTTATTCTATGCACAGCAATATGCTATCAAGGAAACATATGTAGTCTGTGGATCATTAATGAAGCTCTGGGCTTGCACAGAACCTTTAAGATTTCTAAATAATAATTCTAGGGCACGTTCACCCACCTTCCCAAAGAAACTCTGGGAACATCAGTGTTGGAGTCATTTCTGACTTTTTCCTAGGATTATTAAGTTTCCATGTAAATATCAAGCTAACAAGGCATAGAACATTGAACAAATGTATGTAAATACAACAAAAATACTCAATCCTACAGACAGCCAAGAAAATTTTCCCCTGTGGAGGGCCCTATTTCTTCCCAGGGGATTTATATAGTCAATCCAGACTTATACCAACTTGGGATTGGGCCTTCCCAGCCACACAAGCTACCAAGTTGACCCCTTCTTTGGACCTGTGCAATACACAGACTCAAAATATCCATAAAGAGTAGAACCAGGAGAACTTTGTACATAGTAACCACAACATCGTACAATGACTAACTTTGATAGACTTGGCTTTTCTCAGCAATGCAAGGTTCTAAGACAACTACAAAAGACTTATGATGGAAAATGTTATCCACATCCGGAGAAAGAACTATAGAATCCAAATGCAGATGGAAGCAAACTTTTTCTCTCCTTTCCTTTTGTTGTTTTTTTTGTTTCTTCTTTCTCATGGTTCCTCCTGTTAGTTTTAATTCTTCTTTACAACATGACTAACGTGAAAATATGTTTAATATGAATGTATAAGTAGAGTCTATATCAGTTTGCATGCTGTGTTGGGGAGTGGGGAGGAGAAAGAGGGGAAGAAAAGTTAAAACTCAAAATCTTATGGAAGTTAATGCTGAAAACTAGAAATAAATCAGAAATTTTTTTTAAGTATCCATGAAGAACACAGTCTAGGTTTGCTCCAAGCCATGATAGTTCTTTGCCTCATAGCTTGCCTGTTCTTTCTTCCGGCATTGAGATCTTGGGTCCCTGCCACATGTTCTTATTATACAAAGAATTCTAAAATGCCAAAATATGGTTGAGGAGCCATGACACATAAAAAGTTAAATAATAGTAGGGGGCAGTCTAGAATAAATTGACATGATTGTTGAGTGCTAGAGGAAGGAACAATCCAGGGAAGAAAGAATCTTTCCAGAAAGGAATGGCTAGAGAAGCTTCTTGTTGGAACATGAGCACTGGATATAAATATGGGCTCTGCAATTTATCCAATTATGTGCTTGAACTACATGAGAAATTACAATGGGCTGGCTGGGGGAATGGGATCTTCATTGAAGAAGAAGGTGAAAAAGAGGAAAGACCAAGAAATCTATCACTCCTCAAAGTCACCAGGGCATCCAGAGTTGCCCATGTTCCCATGTTCTGCTTTTTCATTTGCCAGTCTTCAAAGCAGAAGTCAGAGGCAATGTTTTAGCCTTTCCTTGTATTTCAAGTGTTTAGCATGTTACCTGACCCATAGGAAGCACTCAGCAGAAAGTTGTTGACTGACTCTAACTCGGCTCAGAGATATAGGCTCTGTCACTAATTTGCTATATGACCTCGGGCAAGGTTTTTTAAGTCTCAGCCTCAGTTTTCCCATCTATAAAATGAGGGGATTGGCCTATGCAATTGAGAGATTCACTCTAGGATGAGTGTAGAGATGGAGATACTTTCAAGGGGAGAGGAGAATATGGATGAGAGAACTCTCATCAACATGCTGGCCAGACCAACAGGCCATTAGGACTTTCATAGCATTTTTTGTAAGAAGGCATCAGTTTTACCTCTTGAATAATATGGAAATTCTAATTTCTTGTTGTTTTTGGAATTTTATTTAATTTAAAATGAAAAATACCAGGAGGCAGCATTCCCAAGGAAGAAATTAAATCTGCATGAGTTCTCCCCAAGTCAATAAAACAAATGAGCATTAAAGCCTTAATAAATAGAAACCTCATGAGCCATTTTAGCATGGCTGAATAATTACTTTAATAAAGCAAAGTATAACCACTGCCTCATTCATTCTTGCTCCTAGCTTCTCTGGCCCCTGTGACATCAGCTTTCACTCACTGCAAGATACTGTCCCTGCAGGGAGAACAATTAGCTCTAAGAGAACAGCCTGGAGCTAACACAGATGGAAATGCCTCAGTTCTCATTTGGAAAGGGAAAATGAGAATGCTGTAGATGGTGAGATTACAGGTAGCCATGGAATATACTCTTTCTCGATAATTAGAAAAGACCTTAGAGATCACTAAGGTCAACTCCTTTATTTTACAGCACAAGAAACTGAGGCCCAGAGAGGGGGAGGGGGATAGGTCATTGTCTCTCATCCAGTTTTCTGTAGGACAGGATTAGAAACCATAACTACTGAATTTTAATCTGGTACTTTGTATATGCAGTTATGCATGTGAAGTAAGCCTATTTTCCATGACATTTAACTTGAGATATTAATATCAACGTTTATATGTCCCTGTTTCACATAAAAAATGCAAAATCCTCCCACACACTATCCACCATCCTCCCCTCTCCTCCCTGCTCTCTCTCTTGTCTCTTCTCTACCTCCTCTCCTCACCCCTTTGCTTCAACCCTATCTACTCTCCTCTCTCCTCAACCTCTGAAATTCTTTTTCTTCTTCCTTCCCTCCTTTCCCTCCATGTCCTCATCCATATTCAGAGGCTGTCTTGAAGATATCTGTCCTTCAACACAGTACTGTCTAGGAGAGAGGGGCCTGGCTATATCCTAAGGAAGTTGAGGTATGGTACGTTGTAATAGCACATCATGATGAATCCATCATTTATGAATATACTTAAATTCTTCACACCCATTTTGATTTTCAGAATGTACCATGTCTTGAGTAGTTAGTTATATATATTTGCTATACAGAGTACAGACATGGAACCTGGCTTTTGAGCATGCCTAGTTTGTCTGTCTTTAAAATTGGCGAGACCAAGCTCTCTTTCCCACATGTTCCTGGCTGCTGTATCCAACTTAGACAAAGTAAGAGGAGAAGAGACTTGCTGTTCCCCTGCTATCCCTTTTACCCCCAGTTCTAAGAAGGGGGACCAGGGAATTGTTTCTGTTTTGTGCTATTTGTGCTCAGTTTTAGGTACAGGAGATGATCTTATAGGTCTAGGTGTTATAAGCCAGGGTGCCCAGTATTCAAGTCCCATTGGGGTTTGAACTTGGACCTGAGGATGTGCTCTAAGGGAAATAAGCTAAACCTAATCTTCTTCACCTCCCCAGTGACTGAGATGATAGAGAGAAGAGGGGAATTATGCCTCCCATAAGTTGGGAAAGTATATTTGGATAGTTGTGCTGATGTCTTTGGAAGTAAATAAATGAATTTGTTTAAAAGCTCCACTATGTTCCAAACAAATATCAGTTTGCTGTTGAGCTGCTTTTCAGTGATCTCATTTGGGGTTTTCTTGGCAAAGATATTGGAATGCTTTGCCATTTCCTTCTCCAGCTCATTTTACAGATGAGGAGACTGAGGAAAACAAGGTTAAGTGACTTGCCCAGGGTCATACAGCTAGTAAGTGTGTGAGGCCAGATTTGAACTCAGGTCTTCCTGACTCCAGGTCCAGCACCCTATTCACTACACCAGACTAGCTGTCCCTCAAATACCAATAGTGGAATGGTAATGATTCACCAACCCAGAACTCAACTATCTAATGAGTTTGCCTATCAAGAACATAGCTGAGAGGCAGGAAAAAAGTTACCTCCTTCAAAGAAATAAAGAGAGAAGGAAGGAAGGAAGGAAGGAAGGAAGGAAGGAAGGAAGGAAGGAAGGAAGGAAGAAAGAAAGAAAGAAAGAAAGAAAGAAAGAAAGAAAGAAAGAAAGAAAGAAAGAAAGAAAGAAAGAAAGAAAGAAAGAAAGAAACAAAGAAAGAAAGAAACAAAGAAAGAAAGAAAGAAACAAAGAAAGAAAGATTTCTAAGTTCCAAAATCTTATAAGAGATTCCCTCAAGTCTTTACTCACAGCCTATTTGCTCTTACTTTATACAAAATTCTTACTATGTTATCTTAGTTGGAAGCCTACAGTAGATTAGAAGCAGCAAATGAAAATACGATGGAAGGGTTACTACAGGAATTGATCTACTCATAGTGTATAAGGGAGATAAACTAAAAGTAGGAAAAAGTGATAGCTGGCAGAAAAGGAAAAGAGAAAAATTACTAAAAGCGGAGTCTACAATTCAAAAGGCATTCTATTATGGGGTCATTTGTGAGATAAAGAGTCTTAGGATTTTTCAATTTATTCTGAGAGCATCCTTATCTTCAAGTATAGAATTAAAGAATATAATGCTTAATACATTGGCTAGTATACAGTAAATTTTTAATAAATGTTTGATTGAAAAACTAATAGTCAAAATCATGATGCTGAGTCATCATAAAAGTTTTAGAAGACAAGGACTTGTATGATCCATTTTAGAAAAATTTCCATGAAAAACTGGGACACTAATGCACTATTGGTAGAGTTGTGAACTGATTCAACCATTCTGGAAAATAGTTTGGAACTATGTTCAAATTATGCATATCCTTTGCTAGGTCTGTATATCCCAAAGAGATTAAGGGAAAAAAAGGAAAGAGGTCTATTTGTACAAAACAATATTTAGCAGGTCTTTCTGTGGTGGCAAAGAATTGGAATTTGAGGAGATGCCCATCTGTTGGGAAATGACTGAACAAGTTGTGGCATACAATTCTGATGGAATACAATTGTGCTACAAGAAATGATGAGAAGAATGGTTTCAGAAAAACCTGGACAGACCTATATGAATTGATGCAATGTGAAGTGAGAAAAGCCAGATCGTTATATATAGTGAAAGCAATATTGGGATGACAATCATCTGTGAAAGACTTAGCTAGTCTGATCAGTACAATAATCCTAAACAATGCCAAAGGATTTATGGTGAGATAAAACTGATGAACTCTGAGTACAAAGTGAAGTATAATTTTTTTCACTTTATTTTTCATACAATGTGTATACATACATGTGCATACATTTAAACAATGTGTATGCATACATGTGCATTCATTTAAACCATGTGTATACATATGTGTGTATACATTTAAATAATATGTACACATACATGTGCATACATTTACAATGTATGCAGAGGAAATACAAAGTCATTGGCAGGAAGGTCACTAGCAACTTGAAGGATTGACTTCATATAGGAATTGACCAGAGCCAAACTTTGAAGAGACTCCAAGATGCCTAAGTGAGAAAAGATACCCCAGGGGAGAAGGGCCCATGATCAGGGTAAAACCGACTATCACTGTCCAGAATAATCTATCCTTAGAGAATTCCAAGTAACCTGTTCTACTAAGCTCATTTTTTCCCACTTACATGCCACAATGAAAGGTCAGGCAAAGGCGGAATGAAGAAATCTGCCTCCACTTCCCTTCTAGGCAAATAAAAGTGGGCTGAATAATTGTAGAGAAGACTATTGGACAGGTTCTCAGAACCTGTTGAACAGTGGTACCTCAAAAGGGGTCAGCTAATGAATTGCCATTCAGAAAGATATTTACGTAATAAGCAGATGCCTGAGCCCCAAAGCAAGCATGCTTATGGAGTCCCCTCCCCAGTTTATCAGATATGAAGCAGTTAGCAAGTAAAAGCTAGCTAGGTTTAGAATTCAAGTCGTTCATTAACAGGCTGCCTACACCTAGCCTGCAAAATAACTGACATAGCATATGGCTACCCAGGAATAATCAGCATGTGGACAGCAATCAGGCACCAAGTTCTCCTAATGAAGAGGCAAGAAGATGCACCCCACCAAGTAATGCCAGCAGTCACACAGGATGAATTTGTCAAACACATACAGACTTGGAATTTAGAGGTAGCATGTTGGCATGGGGCAGAAGATGGAGGCACCAGGACATGAGAAACGGTAGCAGAGAGTGGGATAAAAGTAGAAAATGAAGGTTATTAAGGGCATACTTAGCTGCAAAAATCTGAAATAAAACAGCTACCATCCTTGACCTGCTTTGTCCTGTCCTAGCTTGAATATTTATTTTTTTCCATTTTCTGCTTCTTTTTCTTTCTTTCCAACATACAGTTTTGACATTAACCTATGGGAGGTTATATAATCATCACTAAATTTCACATAAGAGTTCTTTGAGAACAAATTTTCAGACTTCTCTGAAGTCCACACTTCTCTGGGGAGTATAAAGAGAATCCCTTCACAGAGTGTTAGCCAGACGCCAAAAATAACCCTAATCTCAGAATTTAACTTTAAAATACCAGAACCATAGAATACTTAATCTGGAAGACCATAAAAGGCGATTTGCCCTGTACAAGGGAGGAAACTGAAACTTAGAGATTTGGAATTGGGAAAGCAGTAGAAAAGCCAGCACTCAATGTCTCTCAGTTCAGGGCTTTGTCTGCTCCTCCATGCCATACACTCTCTTTTGTAAACAAAAGGCCCAGGGGACTCTGAAAGAGAAGAGAAAATTCAATAGGAAGACAATTACCTTCTGGTATGTGTGACAAAAAGTAGAAAAATATTCAGAAGCCATTCAGAACAGTGATATGTCTCATGTGTACTTGTGAGCATCATTTGAAGGAATTGAAGGTAAATACCCTGGAAAAGAAAAGAAACGTAGCTGTCCTACAAAGGAATAATTGGCCCCAGATAGCAGAACTGGAAATGGTGGGTGGAAGTTCTAAAAAGGCACATTTTTTGGCCTAAAATCAGGTAAAGCTTTCTAACAATTCAAGTAGCATGCAGTATCCAAACAAGTCACTTCAGGAATTAATGGGGAACCCCCTCAAGGAGCTGGCTTAAGCAGATGTTGGATGACCACTTGTCCAGTAGGTTGTAGTGGGGGTTCCTTTTGAGGTAAGAGTTAGACTAGGTAGATTTTGAGGTACTCTGCAACCCTGAAATTCTGTGACTCTATGATTGCTCCATTTATTACTCTGTACCACACAGAGAATCTCAGAGTTGGAATGGATCTCAAAAGTCAGCCTTAGTCAATGAAAGAATTGTGGCAAATGACAACGCGACTTGAAACTGAGTCAGGGCACTCTTGCAAAAGAGTAGGCTTATCAGATTTCCAGATGACATCAGACTGGGAAGAATTGCTTTAAAACAGGTTGAAGGGAGGGTTCACATAATCAGTACCCAGTACACTAAAATGATAGGTTGGATCATCTGATAGAAATAAATCTAACATTCTACTTTTGGGGTCAAAAATCAGCTAAACAAGTACAAGATGAGGCTAGACAGTAGTTCCAGTGAAAAAGACATGGGAGATCATGTGTGATAAGTTCAATATGAACCAAGAGTGTTTCATAGTAGCCAAGGAAAATCTATATTGGGATCTTGAGACATTTATTAAAGAAATATTGTCCAAAGCAAAGACCAAAATAGCTTGTCTTGGTCAGACAATATATCTAAATTATTATATTCATTTCTGGATGCTATATTTTAGGAAGGACTACGACAAACTGAAGTGGGTCCAGGAGGGTGACAAGAATAGTGAGACAACTGAAGCTGATTCCATATGAGAATCAGTTGAAGGATGTGGGAATATTTAACCTAAAGAAGAGACGGCTTAAGGAGAACATGACAGGTTTCTTCAAGAATCTTGAGGGCTGCCATGTGGAGAAAGTATACAGAGTGTTCTTACTAGAAGCAACAAATGGAAGTGGTAGAGGCTGATTTCAGTTTGATGTAAAGAAAAAACTTTCTAACCATTGGAGCTGTCCATGAGAGAAATGGACTACCTCCAGGGGAAGTAATCTCATCATTAAATATTCATGCAACAGGTGAATAGTCGCTTGTTAGAGAATGTAGTAGAAGGGGAAAAATTTTTTATTCAGGTACAGGTTAGACTAATGAGATGGTCTCTGAGAGCCCTTCCAACTTTCAGATTCTGTCATTCTTTTTACAGCTCAAAATTTGGCATTAATTTGGAAAGGTGATGCTCCTGAGATAATCCGGTCAGCACTATTTTTCATCAAAAGGTACTGAGTTCACTGCTCCCAATTCATCTATATGCTGAGGGAGGGAAAGGAGAGAAAACCTTATTTACAGCTTAAGCAGACCTGGCTTCCATGGATAGGTGAAACCTTATAAGCTTAGTGTGGTCAAATGTACATCATTCCCTCAGACTTTTGCCTGCATTTCCTCTCTACAAACTGACTTATTCTCAAAGCGGGAGAGATGGGAGAGCTGCTGAGGTCATATCATTTTGTCACTCGGAGACATACATCCCATTTGGCTCAATATGCCGTCTTCTTCCTCCTTTTTGCTCAGTCTGTAGAGCCAAGGTTCTCATAATGCTCTGCCAATCCAGTCAATGATCATGTATTATTGATTACCCAGATGATGGAGGACATCAGCCTAAGCGTTCATCCTCTTTGAAGCATTCCTTTTTCACTGCCTGACCAAACCAGAAGCAGTATTCTTCGAAGTGCCCAGCAAAAAATCCACACACCATTTAAGGGATTTAAGAAATGTTTTCTGTCACTGAAGAAATCATCACAAAATGTGAGCACTGGAAATGACCTGAGTCCATCTTATGCAATTGCATATGCCCCAAAAGATTCCCCACTATAATGTGATTATTCACATTGTAAAGTGATTGTTCAACCTTTACTTGATGACTTCTAATGAAAAGGAACTCACTACCTTTCAAGACATTTCTTTTCACTTCTGGAAAGCTCTAATCCTTAGAGACATTTTCCTGATTTCAAGTCTAAATGTGTCTCTTGGCAACCCCCGCTCATTACATCTGATTCTGCCTTCCCTCTAGGCTAAGAAACAACAAATGCAATTCTTCCACTACATAACTTCTCTTCAAATATGTGAATACAGGGTTCGTGTTCTCTATGAGTCTTCTTCTTTTCCAGTTAAATACTCCTAGTTCTTTGAACCAGTCTTCATATGATGTGGACTCAAGACCCTTCACCATACAGAATGCCATCCTCTAGGCACCCTCCAGTTTATCAATGACCTTCTTAAATTGTAGCATCTAAGAACTTAACACAGCACACTAGGGCTCTCATCTTCTTTTTCCTGGAAGCTACACCTTCCAATACAGCCCAAGAGCTTTTTTGATTGCTACAATACAATACTAACTCATTCAGTGAGTCCAGTGAAGGCCTCAGAACTTTGGCAGATAAATTCCTCTCACCTGTAACTTTTGAGCTGATTTTTTTAACCTAAATGTTGACTGGATATTTATCTTTGTTGAATTTCAATGTATTCAATTCAGCCTGATGTTTGAGATACTTTAAATCATGACTGTCATCCATTGTGTTAGTATTCCTCCCACCCATGAGTCATCCAAAAATTTGGAGTGTGCCAAATCACTGATGAAAATGTTCAACAGAGCAGAGCCAAGTGGAGACCCCTAGGGAATTCCACTAGAGAATTCCTGCCAACTTGACCTTGAACCACCAACAATTAACCATCCAACCAGTTCTGAATCCTTCTAACTGGATTAACTTCTATACCATATCTCTCTTTCTACCGCAGAAGAATAGAATGAGATTCTTTATCAAAAGTTTTGCTAAAATCTACATAATTCCTCATCTATTAATTTAGTAAAAAGATGTTGAGAAATAATTTCCAGACTTTGAAATACATAAGGAAAGGCCAGCATAGATATGCAAAGCATGCTTAGATATCATTTTGTTCACAGTGATGCCTATTTCTAGGGTCTAACTTATATGGTGAGAAAAGAGTGGGGGTGTGCTTATCTAAGATGTGACTGTAATTTCTATCTCTAGATACCGAGGAAGGAACATACTTGATCATAACAAGGAGAATCTCTCTTGTTCCTTCAAAATGTCCCATCCAGTTAATCCTAAGAAAGCACAGCTAGTCACCTTTGAGAAGGGGGTGGGGTGGGGACAGCACCAATCTTTTGATGCACCAGTCCTGATGACAGCAAAAGACAAATAAACTCAGTCCCACCCCATAGGAAGTAGGAGAGTGATCAAGGGCACATGTAAATAGATTAGCTTTAGTCAGTCAATAAATGCTAATTAATTGCCTACCATGTGCCAGAAATATGCTAAGCACTAAGGATCCATAGAATCCAAAGAAAATTCATGCCCTCAAGAAGCTCATAATCTAAGGGCAGGGATAAATTCTCACTCATCCCAGAAATCCAATCAATTACCAAATCTTGTAATTTCTTTCTCCACAATATATATCCCATCTATTCCCTTGTCTCCACTCCCACAGTCACCACTCTAGACCAAGTCCTCATCGCCTCTTGCCCAGACTACTACATGAGCCTTGTAACTGAACTCCCTGCCTCAAGTCTCTTGTTCCTCTGATCTATCTTCCATATAAATGCCAAAGTTTTAGCTCCTCCTAAAGCTTAGGTCTGACTGACCATGTTATTCCCATATTCAATAAACGTCAATGGTTCACTATTACTTCTAAAATAAATATAAGATCCTCTCTTCACAACATCTCCCTTCATATCTTTCCATTTTTCTTATGCATTTCCCCTATACATATTCTATGGTCTAATTGGACCTGCTAACTTGCTGTTCCGCCCACAGACACTCCACTTCCCATCTTGTGTCTTTGCACTGGCCACTCCTCATGCTCTAAATGTTCTCCCTCCACACCACCACCTCTCAGAATCCTTGGTTTCCTTCAAGATTCAGCTGAAACTCCACCTTTCCTGGTCCTCTCTGTCTTCCTCTCTCAGGTTATTCTGTATGTTTCTTTACATGCAAACATACATACACACACATACATGTATGTGCATATGAAAAAATAAAAACATGCCTCAGGAAGCTTATATTCTAATATTTATGTAGTCTCCCCAATAGAATATAGGCTCTTTGATGTCAGATTTTGGCTTTTTCTTTGCTTACCCTACAATTAGCCCTGGACTGGCACATATTAAGTACCTAATAAATGCTTGTAGATTCACTAGCTGATTGACAGACAAGAAACTGAAGGAGAAAAGACGTGATAAGGATATGGAGTTCTTCAGCATGTAAAAGGGAAATGGAGGGGATTTACTTTGTTTCCTCAAACTGGTCACCAGCCTTGCCATTAAATATGGTGCTGCATTCTGACTAACACACACACACACACACACACACACACACACACTGCACCCAACTTCAGTTCAAAAAATTAAAAAAATTTATGCATGCAGTTGTCCTTGCTTTTTCATAAACACAGTCATTACTCCCATTAGCAATTTTCATTTTTTAATTTTTGATTGGGTTTTTTTTTTTATTTTATCATCTTCTATTTCATTTCATATCAAGAACAAGAGAAATTACAAGGGCCTTTGCTATTGAGTTCCCAAGTCCACACAGCTCTGCCCTAATAAGCTCACCCATCTAATTCTTGGCATATCTTAAAATTTCTTAACTGGGAAGACTTACATGAGCTGATCAAAATAAAATGAGCAGAGCTAGGAGAACATTGTGCACAATAGCAGCAATATTGTATGATAATCAACTGTGAATGACTTAGCTATTCTCAGCACCACAGTGATGATCCAAGACAATCCCAAAGGGTTCATGGTGAAAAATGCTTTCCACCTCCAGAAATAACTAATGAGCTTTGAGTACAAATTGAAACATATTTTTTCACTTTATTTTTCTTGCTTTTTCTTTTGACAATATGGCTAATGTGGAAATATGTTTTGCATGATTTCATCTGTATAATGGGTATCATATTTCTTGCCTTCTTAATGATGAGTTGGGGGTAGAGGGAACAAGAGAATTTGGAACTGAAAATAAAAATTAAAAATAAATTGGAATTTCTTAACTGTATAGCAATTATTAGAAAATTCCTAATTCACAACAAATTCTGCTTCAGAGTGAAGGCAGAACTGATCTATAAACTAGGTGGGAAAAGACAAAAAAGGCTGGTGCAAGACCAGAGGAAAGAACCTAGGATGGGGAGAGAATCAGAGACTATGCCTAAAGAAGGATTGAAGGAAGCAGGAATATTTCACTCCAAGAAAAAGCTTAGGGAACAGGACAGCTATCTTTGGGTATATGAAGGTCTATCACCTGGAAGAGGGATTCAATTTCTTCTCTTAGGTTCTTGAAGGCAGAACCAGGGAGAATTAATAGAAGTTAGAGAGGCAGAATTCTGGCTCAAAGGGAAAACCCTAACCATTAAAATTGTGACAAAATGGAACACGAGACCCCAAGAAGTGGTGCGGTCTCCCTCATTGAAGGTTTCAAGAAGAGGTTGGTTGCCCGCTCATTGGGGATGATATAGAAGAGGTTCTTGGTCAGATGCAGGTGGACATGGTCTCTGTAGTTCCTTTTAACTCAGGTTCTGTGATTCTGTGACTCAGATCTCTAGGCAGAACGGTATAAACAAAAAAGCCCTGAATTTGAAGTCAGAAGAGACCTAAGTTCAAATCTTTCCTCGGATATTACTGTGTGGTCATGAGCAATACATTTAACTCTCGGAGGCTGCTTTTTTATCCATGAAATGGGGACATTCATACCTCACAGAACTGTTGTGAGACTCAGCTCAGAGAATGTATGAAAAGTACTCTCCAAACTTTGAAATACTATCAAAACTCAGTGATAATGATTATTGTAATTATTATTGCAAAAATATATGGGGAAAATGTTTCATATTCCTTTTTCCCAAACCCTACCAGACAAATTAGATGAATGTTCAAGTCACTTATTGGCAATGTTCCTTTTATAGGACCTAAGGGATGCCTTAGAACTAGAGGTACCCTGATCCTCTAAAATTCAAGGCAACCGTAAGAGTAAGTAGTAGACAGCCAAGATTCCATGGGCACTATTCCAACAAAATAGCTCCCCAATCAGCTACATGATAAATTATCTTATAAAGTTAGACATTCTTTCCTATGAATTAAGCCAATATTCCCTTTTAAAATAAAAATATAAGAAAGGGAAGAGAGAAGATACACTAAGCTTGATCCATTGTTTTCACCCAAGAGGGAATGACTTTATGTTCTTATATCTACTCTTAGATTTTGATAGGGATAAAAGAGAAAAGTACATGAAGACCTTGGGCATCTGAGGTTTGGGAAACATTGAAAAGAATACTGCTCTCTCTAAGGAGGAGGAAAGAAACCAAAAGGAAAAGTCAAAAATTATGAAAACAAGCTTTGCCAATTTTATAATTTTGTTACTGATTCTAAGTACTAATTAAGTTACCTAAAAGAAAAAAACCTACGTATAAACACAAAGGACTACATTTCTTACTTGTTTACCCACATGGCATTAAATAAAGGACAATATGGCACCAGAGAACCTAGATTCAAATCCTACCTCTTCTACTTAGCATGCTGTGATGGCAATCAAAATAGGATCTTTTACTGGTTTTTGTTTTAGTATAATCAAGTGCCTCTGACTGAATCTTGCCTTTATTAATCAAGAGTCTTTACTAGGAATAAAGTACAGAAACAGGAGTTTCTTTAACTAGAAACAATATAGGTATTTGTATTGTTAATGTGATTAAAGATCTTTTCCACCCATCGATGGGCTTGCCCATTGTAGGAAACTTGATTAGGGAAGTTGCTTTGTAGGAGGGTTCCATGTACCTTTTGTTCTTTCTATTGAGGCACTGGGCCCTCTGACTCGGAAAAAAAAAGGTTATAAATACGCTGAGTAGAAGTTTTATTTGGGGGCTTAGTTTTTGGTAAGAGTATTTGTTTGGCCAGGTGGGGACTCTGGGAAGTTGCTAAGGAGTTCCCCCTGGCTTTGAGAACTCAGATGTTGTGCTTCCCTCTCTGGTAACGATGGTCAGGCAGTTGGGGTCCAATTGTCTATTGAATTGAAGCAGAGGAAGCCATGTCTGTTGATCTTTTGATTTTTCTGTATTTTCTTTAAAATTCAGGGTACAGACTCCCTTGAACTAAATGAATGATACATGTGCTGGGTTAAGGGAAAGACACATGTGCTTGATTAACATGATTGTTTACCTCTCAAAAGTTGCCATTCCTTTTATGAATGCAGACCTACAACCTGTGATAGCAGGCTCCCCTGTGTATGTTGGGGTGCTTACTGGTACATGTGTGTGATATTAGACAAGTAACTTACCTTTTCTGGATCTCAGTTTTCCTGATCTATAAAACCAGGATCAGATAATGTGATTTCTAAGATCTCTTCCTCTTCTCAAACCTATTTAATTCCTGACTAGCGAATAATAATATGGATAACAACCAGGCTAATAATTATAATAACCAGGTATATGCTGGAACTAGTTCATCCTAGCCCAGGAGAGCCAATCATTAATTTTTCAGTATGAGCATTTATACCTCCAAAATCAGCAAATGTTATAAATCATGGCTTGACTTATGATTTTGTTTACTGTTTAGATTTAAGAAAGTGATGAAGAAAATGTGAAAATGCAGATTAAAATATTTACTGTGTACATTTTTTCAACATGACCCTGATCATAGCTGATATCAATTTGTGCTTTAAAGTTTATCAAGTCCTTTCTACATATTATCTCATTTGATCCTTACAACAATCCTATAAAGTTACATGCTGCAGTTATTATTATCCCATTTTACAGATTAGAAAGCTGGAAGTTAAGTTGATTTGTCCATGATTGCATAGCTAATAGGTATCTGAGGCAAGATTTCAGTCTACCTCTTCCTGATGACCATGCTACTTCTGGCTTCTGTTGGAATTACTGTTTTATGTACTCCAGTGACTTCCCAGGAGGAAGCACATTCCACTTAGGGAGTGTGCTAAATGTTAAGATATTCCTCCTTGTGTTGAGTGAAAACCTCCTTCCTGTAACGTCTCCTAATGATCTTCACTGGACTCAGACAGAATAAAATGGGAAAGAGGCATTATCCTTCACCATAACAGCTCTTCAAATAGTTAAAGACAAGATTCCTGCACTAGCTTGGTGCTTGAACTAGATGGCTTCCCAGATTCCTTCCAGTTCTAAAAGTCCCTTATTCTACACAACTAAAGGAGGAAAAGAACTGTATTTTTTTGAAGGTAAGGCAAGCAATCTGTTGACTCAAAAGTTGAAGTGTCCTCCAAAGTGCGTATATTACGTTAGAGGAAAAGAATAAAACCAGATTTCCTAACATCTGGCCTAGTACACTAGACCAGGTTGTGTGGAGGAGAATTCAGGCATCTGAAAAACTGTCATATGGAAAGGGATCCATTAATCATTCAGTGAACAAGCATTTATTTAGTGCCCACTCTGTCCCAGCACCATGCTAAGCACTAGAGAATCAAGGAAAGACATAAACAGCCCCTTCTCCCAAAGAGCTCACAGTCTAATAGGCTTGTTCTGTTTGGTCCCAGCAAACAAGTTGTACGTAGTAGAGGCTCACGGTTTCATGCACAATGCTCTTTTTTTCTGTCATGTATATATAGAGAGATGCCAGTTTTGTTTGGTGTTTATTGAGAATAAAAATGGTTATGCTTTTTAAACTTTCTCAGCTTCAGTGGTCAAAAATAGGAGCAATGGGAGAGAGTGGACAAATGGTGAATTTCAGTCTAATACAAGGAAAATTTGTTAACAATTAGAGTAATTTATTTTTCATTCAATTTTATTTCTTTTTCAGATCCACTATCTTGTTCTCATTTCCCCTCAATCCACTCCCCTTGAGAAAGCAAGAGAAACAAAATTTCTATTATAAGCATGTGTAGTCAAGCAAAACAAATACCTAAAATGTGTGTGCGTGTGTGTGTGTGTGTGTGTGTGTGTGTGTGTGTGAATATACGGGGAGAGAGAGAGACAGAGGGGAAGGGAGGGAGAGAGAAGCTAGGAGGATAATTCATACAATAACAACTGCATATGTGTGTGTGTGTATATATACATAGATACATAGATAGATCTAGTTTTTATTGTACAAATTGTCCTTCTGGTTCTACTCTCTTCATTCTGCATCAGTTCATAGAAGTCTTCCCAAGTTTATCTGAAACCATCCTCTTCACCATTTATTATAGCACAATAATGTTCTACCACATTCATATACTATAACTTGTTCAGTCATTCTCCAACTGACAGAAAACCCCTCAGTACCTAACAGTTAGAATTGTCCAGATATGGAAGGACCACTTCAGGTCTCTTTAGTGGATTTCCCCTCTCTGAAAGTCTTCAATCAAATTCCATGTGACTACTTGGGGGTGCTGTAGTGGGAATTCCTTTTTGGATATGCATTGGACTGGATGATTACAGAGGTCTCAGCCAACTCTAAAGTGCTATGGTTCTCTGATTTGGAATGTTTCAGACATATGACTGGTTACAAGAGGCTTCCTCAACCGTGGGGTACTCTTGAAAAACAAGTGATTCTCAGGTGAAAATAGAGTAAGCAATTTAATAACAGCCCCTCTAGACAAGGATCACCCATTTATCTCAGTGTTATCAATACATATTTCACTTACTTTGGAAGGGAGATCAACAGAGGGATGCCTCCTCTAACAAAACGAGAAATCAATTACCATTATTAATCAGTTCATTCAAACTTTCTTCCCCACCCCCAGCCCTTTAAAGCTTAGTCTGCCCTGCTCTAATAGGAGAATTATTGAGGTAAATTGGGGCAACTCTCCAGAGAAGGGGAACCAGGGAAATGGGTAGCTACAGACAATCCACAGTACAGTTTCTCTCCCTGATTGAACCTCTTAGGAAGACCAGTAGAAAAGATGTGACCATAAAAATAAAGTTCCTTAAAGACTCTTGTTTTTACTTTAAACAAACACGGCGACAGAACAGGAGAGACTTTGAAAGTCATTTAGTCAATCTTCTTCATCCCTTCTTACAGCACAATAGTATTTCATCATATTCATCTACCATGACTTGTTCAACTATTTCCCTAAGGATGGGCAACTCTTCCATTCCTAACAATTGGAGCTGTCCAAATATTAAAAGGCTGTTTCCATTTTGCAGCTCAAGAAACTGATTCTCAGAGAGGGGCAGTAGTTTGCCCAGGCTTACATACCTAGAGGACAGGGTAGCATAGTGTACAGAGTCCCAGTCAGGAGGACCTGAGTTCAATCTGACCTCAAACATTTACTAGCTGTGTAATCCCAAGCAAGTCACTTAACCCTGTTTGTCTCAGTCCCTCCTCTATAAAAGGAGCTGCAGAAGGAAATGGCAAACCACTCCAGTATCTCTGCCAAGAAAACCTCAAATGGGGTCACAAAGAGTCAGACACAACTGAAAAACAAGTCAACAATAACAATATTCCTATTTAGAACCACTAATCTGACATTTGGGCCAGCTCTTTTGAAAAAGAGGGAAAGGAAAGATTGATTATGGAGGCAAGATAAAGGAGAAAAATATTGAAATCAGTTCAATAATTTGACAATTATTCTTAAAGCATCAGAAGAAAAGAGAAATTGCCAAGCATCTTTTCGCCTCTGAAGAAATTCTTGAGGATTCCCGAAACTCATCAGGTAGCAAAACCCATAAGAGATGAGCTATAAGCTTACCAAACCTTGAAGAATGGGGAGAATGTGGAGAAGAATCCTAGTATCGCTGAATTAATCGAACCTACGTTTCAACTAGAACCTTGGAGGTCATTCTTCCCTTTCTGTTAAAGGGCATGAATGAGTTTCCTGTTTCCTTCCTGACCATGTGCAAAAATATGTTTTGCCTCAGAGCATGCAAGCTGTGCACAGGCTGCCATCTGTGGGCTCTGAGTCATGAATCTGCAAGTGTTTAGCTAATAAAGGGTAGGTTTTTGAAACTGTCGTGTAAGAAAAATAAGCTGTATAATAATATCCTATGAAATAACAACTTAAGACTACTTAATGGTAGTCTCAACTCAAATCAAATAGAATATCCTCCCCTGTTTCAATCAGCTGGGTAAATAGTAGATAGAGTACTAGGCCTCAAACCAGGGAGACCTGAGCTCAAAACTGATCTCAGATACTTACTACAACTTGGGTAATATTGGGATGATAATGATAGTGCCTTTGGAGGCAGCTAGATGACTCAGTGAATAGAGAGCACTGGTCTGAAGTCAGAAAAACCTGAGTTCAACTTCAGCCTCAGATATTTACTAGATGTGTGACCTTGGACAAGAAAGAAATGGTAAACTACTCCATTATCTTTGCCAAGAAAACCTTACAAGGTCACAAAAAAGTCAACATGACTGAATGACTGAACAAAAATAAATAATATCCACTTTTCAGGGTTGTTGTGAGAATCAAAAAGGGCAATATTTGTAAAGTACCTAGCACAGTATCTGGCATATAGCAAGTGATTAATAAATGCTGATTTTCTTCCTCTCTATACAAATGGAAATTACTGAGGAACCATTGCTGAACCCACAGGGGCTGAGGCATGGTGCCTCTTACTTGCCCTCTACTCAAACACATGGTTTGGATGTGGTTCAGTCCTGAAGGACACCAGTCTCTAGGAAGAAGTGTTAGGCTTTCTTTTCTTATAGCCTTTGGCTCACTAACCCCCTACCCCTTTGCCTCAGGGACACATTTGCTTCCAGCTTACATTACACCTCACATCTATGGTTTTCCTTTAATTGGTTAGCAAAAAGGCATTCGATATAATGTATGAGTCAAGTATGGGGCAGCTGATTCATTCCTATATATGAAAGACATGCTAAACATAAAAGACTTACGGCATTAAAGAATGTTTTAAAACAGGATTTAGAGACTTAAAATATACAAAGCTACTGTTTTCATCTGCTAGGAGGCCAATATTTAAACCTCATCCGAACATAAAGTAATTTGCAGGACTCCTAATTAGGCATTTAGCCTTTTAAGACAACTCTTCACTTTCTAAACAACTCCTCATACATTTCTGCTGGTAAAACAGCCAGGCTTGATTCCACCCGTTCTCTCCAAGAAAGTTGGAGTAGTTGCCAGGGACTCCCCCTTCCACTATTTACTTCCCAGCCCCAATGGAGGCCAGGAACTCCAGACCTCTCTAATACAGTTGTCACTGAGCCTGGACATGTCCATCTCAGGATAGACACTCATTTACCTAAAATCAATAAAGAATAGTCCCAAAGAGTCAACCCAAATCCAAAATCAAGCTTACCCAAGCAGAGTATCTGCTTTAGAAGCCATAGAGTCCTGAAAAAATGCTGCCCTTTCCCCATGTTCCATCTCAAGAAACTCCAAACAGCCTGACATGATTTGTAGTGGAAAAGAAAAAGAATAACTGAGGGGCTGGTCATTCTCTTTCATATAGCCATCAGCCTTTTGTGTGGTCATCAGCTCTTATGGCTCCATATACAACAGACTCTTCACCATGTCTGATTGCAAGTACTTAGCCCTGAGTCACACATCACCAAAAGCAGGACCCAAAGCTCTTATATCTTCACAACAAGAGGTTTTGAACCAGACTTGCAAGTCTTGAGTATTTTTCAAGAGATTATCCCAAAGCCCATTTGAATCTGACTTTCAATTGAACAAAAGAAACCCAGGCAGCATCCATGAAGAATAGTTCTTGGTTGTGAGCTTCTCGCACACAGAATGGCGTCCGTGTATACCGTACAGTGAGTGAGACCGAGGGCCACCATGTTAGCTAGCATTTATCATCAACTACAGAACAATACAGATGACTCACCCAGCACCGGTGCTGTCTAGGGTTGGGTGCAGTTTATTGAAGATACATACATGCTCAGTTTCTGTTAGCATGGAAGTTTGCAGAAAATCTCCATGCTCATGCCTCGGCTGGTTACATCAGATCAGTTTCTTGCCTTCTCTTCACAATAACTATGTCCCTTTCTCCATCTTCACCCCCACCCAAGCATAGTAGACTCATCATAGGTCTTGAGCAATATATACTGCCCTCTGCCAGTAATAGTGAAACCTGTAGGATTCGAGCCCTCTGCTTCACTGCTATTGACCCTATATGCCCCAGAGAAGTTCAGCCTTGCCTTACAAAGAATGCTTAAAACAAAGATCCATGTCGAAGGATCATGATGTCAGAAGCCAAAAGGTACTTGATTTTATGGAAAGTGTCAGAGTCACTGAATGCCAGAACTGAAAGGTACTTCTAAGACTACCTGATCCAACAAATATAGGAACAATACAACTTTCCCAGCAAATAGGCATCCAGACTTTCACTTAAAGTTCTCCTGCCCAAGGGAGCCCAGCACCTCTTAAGGCAGTCCATTCCACCTTTATTTGGATAAATATAATTGCTAGTTAACAAATATAAATCAAGTGCCTATTATGTACCAGATACTGGGCTCAGAACTAGGGATTCAAAGAAATGTAAGACAGTCTCTGCTCTCAAGGAACTCACAGTCCAGTGGAGGAAGATTACATATAATAGAGAGGAAGGAACAAAAGATACCTGGTCAGTAAGGAGGGAAATGATGAGGTGACTGACCTGGATGACCTCCTTAAATGAAGGATCTGGAAGGAGTTCTCCACTATCCACTGTCCACTCCTCTTCAGTCAGAGGAAGGAAGGAGTCCCAGAGGCAGGGGGTACCAAGGAAGTGATTTTTTTTCTTTACATCTTTTAGGAAATTTTTTCTTTACATCAAGCCTAAAGGTATCTCTTTGCAACTTTCAAACACTGCTTTTATGTTCTGTCCCTTGGGACCAAAAAGGACAAACTGAATCTTTCTCTCAAAAGACAATCCTTCAAATACTGGAATATAGTTATTATATGTCTCTTATCCAGCCCAAACATCCCAAGCTCCCTCAAATGATCCTCATATGATAAATTCAAGGTCTTTTGCCATCTTAGTCATGTTCCTCTGGGGGCAGTCTTCAGCTTAGCAATGTCCTTCACCAAATGTGACATATAGATGTAGTCTGACCTGAAGAGAGTACAGAAGGACTCTTGCCTCCCTATTCCTGGAAGCTCTGCCCTTCTTAACGCAGCCTAAGCTTTCTTGGCTGACGTTGCTGGCTTCCATTAAACTTGCAATCCATTAATATTCCCAGATCTCTTTCAAACTTCAGTCTAGCCATAGATAGTCACCTCCCTGTCCCCATCTTGTACTTGTGAAATTGATTTTTTGATCCTAAGAGTAAGACTTTGCATTCGTCTCCATTAAATTGTATCTTATTCTATTTGACTCAATGTTCTTCATGCTGGCAAGTCTACTGCCATTCCCGGAAAAGTCCCTTTGCTAAAGACAGTTTAGTGACAGGATGATGACAGAGAGCTGGACTTAGCATCTGAGTTGGAATCCTTCCCCAAAGACCTGACCAAGAGCAAGTCATCTAACCTCTCTGTGCCTCAGTTTCCTCATCTATAAAATAGGGATAATAATAGCACCTGCCTCCCAGGGTTGTTGTAAAAATCAAATGAAGAAACTTTGGAAACTTTAAAATGACAAATGAATGCCAGTTAGTACAACCTATTTTTATTATTTTTGGTGCAAGAAGACACGCTACTAATCACCATGGTGATTCTCTCTGAGTCTCAACTTTCCTCAACCCCTACGGGCACATGAGGTAGACTTACTCCTTTCTGAATTCAATTATGCCACCACGTTCTGCTCCCCACCAACTATTTTTGCCCCAGGTGAAAAAGTCTGTGGTTTCAGCTATAGCAGCAAGCCCCTGGAAAATCCCAAGTGTAACATCTATTCCAGAGTTCAGGTGTTCAATTCCACATGCCCCTTGGTAAAAGATAATTGTTCCTCTGACTACATTAACAACATTAACATACTCATCAACAACCAACTGTTGATAAACTTGGAAAGGAAAAGTTTTGCAAAGGTCTTCCCTCTGGCAGTGGTAGCAAGGAGGTGACCATCTATAGGTGCTGTATGTGGGGACTACTCAAGTGTCTTATTCCCAAAACATCTACAATTTCCCCAGTCTCATTTCATCATTAGTTTTAAGTACTAACTCAACTGTTGTTGCTGTAGTTAAAGAAACTGTTAAGGAACTCTAAAGATTATTGTGTCTAGGGATCTCAACTAGAGTGGTTAGAGGGCTGGGTCTGGAGTCAGGATGACTCATCCCCATGAGTTCAAATCTGGCTTCAGACACTTATTAGCTGTCAGATCCTGGGCAAGCCACTTAACTCGATGTTTCCCTCAGTTTCCTCCTCTGACATATGAGCTAGAGAAGGAAATGGCAAACCACACTAGTATCTTTGCCAAGGAAACCCCAAATGGGCTTATAAAAAATTAGGCATGACTGAAAGGACCTAACAACCACAAAAAAAAAGAATCTCAGACCTTAGAGCCCTCCTGAGCTGCCCTTCATCCCCCTTCTAAGTATCTCTTTAGCCTTCTTCCAGTGGAATCTAAACTGCTTAAAGGAGGAGACTATCTTGCATGATTTTATTAGGGCTTATTTAGGCTTACCAGGGGCTTACTTAGCACAGTGAACAATAAGCCAACAACCATTTATTAATCACTTACTATGTGCCAGGCACTGGGTAAAGCAATAGAAGCAAAGAAAGGCAAGAAGCAGTGTCTGCCCTCAAAGAAATTCACAGTCCATGGCACAGAGTAGATTGCTAATATATGCTTTATCTATTTACCTGTCATCTATCTAGCTATCTACCTACCCACCTATTTATCTAACTAGCTACTTATTTACCCCTCTTTCTACTTATCTCTCTATTTATCTACCTATCTCTTTATCTAAAGACTGATGGGAAAATTTAGAGATACCTTGCTCCCAAATGGTCACATGGACTATTTGTGCCAAACCTGTAATAGAGCCTTATGATATCATGTTGGTATGATCAGCCTCAGTCAAACACACTCTACATCGATCCTGACATTGTGATGTCATGCTGGTCATCCTTGAGCGTGAAGGATGAACAATCTATATACCTACTTACTTATCTATTATTTATCTACCTGTCTATCTACCTGTCAAACTATATCTATCTACCTGTCTATATAACTACCTACTCTACCTACTTATATACACACATACCTATCTATTTAGCTCCTCTATTCTTTTCCACAAATTAATTTTAATGGGGGCAGGAAAAGGGACTGGCCAATAACACCAGTCTTTATGAGTATAGGATAATGCAATCCTCCCTTGAACTTCAGAGATAAACAGATATCCTGAAAATCTAGTCATATCAAGAAGCATTTATGAAATGCCTACTATGCTGGAACTACATACTGGAAACACAAAGAAAAACAAAACAGTCCCTGCTCTCAAGAAGCTCACAATCTAATGGCAGAGAAAAACATGGAAACACCTATGTACAAACAAGGGTAAACGAGAGATAATATCAGAGGGAAGACTCAAACATTAAGCACTAACTACTTCTAGTCCTCTGAATGACTAGTAAAATGGATCCTTTCTCATTGGTTGTGGAACTGGGGTGCATTCAAAAAATACTAGACAGTCAGTTTGAGATTCTCGACTATAGTTATTTTTAACCTGTCTAGTTTTGGAGAAAGAAGATGAGCAGCTGTGGGCCTTTAAAAGGACACCCTCACAACTATCATGAAGATGAGCCTACTTGATACTTCTGTTGTTTCTCTCCCTGTTAATTCTCTTGTTTCCAGATTTTAGGTGAAGAAGGTTGGACCTGTCTATGACTTCCTGAGCTCCGAAGGTCAAAAGAATGAATCATCAAATGTCTGGGAACTGGAGTCTTTGAAAGAATGAATGTACCAGAACCCAAACAGTAAGAAACAAAGTCCTGAGCAACTCGTTTGACCTTGTTGGTCAGCAGCAGAGATGTGAATCCATCAATCCACTGGCCAAGCCATATTTGGGCATGAACTTGGTGGGGTGAAGGCAATGGAGAAACTGTTAAGTCTAAGGTCACTCTTCCCACAGACCAGGTGATATAGTCGGAAATGTGCCCTCCTAGTAATAGAGAAAGATGTTTGCACTTCCCTGCTACATCTTTGGAGTAAAGCTAACTGATATTAATTGGTTAAACGGAACGTTGTAAGCTTTTTGAAGACAGGGATTATCTTTTGCCTCTTTTTATATCCCTAGTACTTAGCATAGTGCCTGACTGCATGGTAGGTGCTTAATATATGCTTGTCAATTGATTGATTGGAACTGCAACCTACTTACTGGTAATTAATAGTAGGGGGAACACATTAGAATGGGGGTTGAGCCTCTAGCTTTAAAGAACAATCATTTCCAGTTATCAGAGATACCCCAGAATCCTAAGGGAGAGATGTAGGTCTAGGAGAGTGGGTCCAGAGTTATCAATAAGACATTATCAAATGTCTGAGTCTTAGACTACAGCGGAACAGAGTTGGTGAGCAACTATGTTATGGCAAATGTTTGAGCTCCACTGACTTCTAGGGGCTTAGCATGCTTCTGTTAAAAGCCTTCTACTTTTTTAAAAAATTATCTCAAATAGAATGAAAACTTCTCAACATATGAATCTTACAAAACAAGCTGACCAACATAAAGCCTTTCAAAGTACCCATATTTATAGAATCTCTGAAATGGAATGGATTTACCCTGCCTTTGAGTTCTTTAAATAGATCTTTTAACAGAATCCTTTCTTCTTCTTTAGGGTGGGTGGCAATTAAAAAAAAAAACACAGGCCAAGAACAAGTAGATGTGCAATTTGAGAGCCTTTTATAGTATTATTCCTTTGTAAACATGGAAAACTGGTCAGGATTAACAACCCTACTCTAGTACATACAAATCACACTACGAAACCCAAAGAGGCCAAAAAGTAATAACAGAGAACAGAGAACCACAGTGTCTCCCAGGCACAAATAGAACAGCTGAAGGACAATGACAATGTCAAAGGCAACCAAACGTGAGCTTATGTGGTACAAGCTCTAAGTTCTTTAGAAATCGGTCCTGTTATTTGTAGCATGCTCTCCCCTTCAGTCTACGACTATTTCTATTCTGTTCTATTCTGTTCTGATAAAAGAGATGAAAAATAACAGCGATGTGGCCAAACTGATATTCATCATTAGGAGAGTTATATAGGCAATTAGTTCATGTTGCTGCTATTATAACCATGTGCCTCAATGGATGCTATTAAGGCCAACGCTGGCAGGAGAGAATATTGGAGGGGAACAACTAAGTTTCCTCACTCATGTTCAGACAGCTCCAAAGGTAGCACTGAATGGTGAATGCCAGGGCTCAACTTGGAGCTGGGAAAATCTGGGTTTTAATCTTGCTTTTGACACTAGGCTAAAGAATTTGATGTCAGAGAGAACTCCAGGGTATAGGGCTTGTCTAAGATCCTGAGACGCCATAGAGGAAATTCGGGACAGTCTTGAGGTAACATTCAACTGTCAAGTCAACAACTGCACCTACTACGTGCTTTTGTTACTGTTTAGACATTTCAGTCATGTCCAACTCTTCATGATCCTGTTTGGGGTTTTCTTGACAAAGATACTGAAATGGTTTGCCATTTCCTTCTCTAGCTCATTTGACAGATGAGGAAACATATCTTGCCCAGGGTCACATAGCTAGTCTGAAATCATATTTGAACTCAGGTCTTCCTGATTCTGGGCTTAGCACTTTATCCACTGTGCCACCTAGCTGCCCTACTATGTGCTAGGGATACACATACAAAAGAAAGCCATTCTCTGTCTTCAAAGAGGCCCTGGGTGAGGGTAGAAAAAGTGAGAGAATTAAGGGGGCCAGGAGATAGGACACAGAATCCAAAAGCCTTTGACTTTACAAGTTTACTTACAGCTTACCCTAAAGAAGAATCCTGGATTGGCTGGTGACACCTTGCTTCCATTCATAGTTTTGCCACTAACCGATACTGTGGCTTTGGAAAAGTTACTTAACTTCTACTTGCCTGAATTTTGAGGACTAGGGGTTAAATGGGAATAAGAAGCAGAAAGACATAGTGGACAGAGAGTAGTTCTAGGATTAGAAAGACCCAGGTTCAAGGCTCCCTGCCTCTGTCATATTAGTTTTGTGACCCTGGACAACTCCCTAGACCTCCCAGTGCCCCCAGGCAATTCTCTAAGACTATAGATGAAGAACAATTGTAATCTGGGCTAGAAAGTAATCACTGGAATGTATTACTCTCAATTTGGAGCATTCTAAGAGAAAACAACCAAAAATATCTACCCCATTGCTCATTATGATGACTGAAAATTTACCATTAGAGACCCACTCCTATTGGCAAAGAAGGCTTTTGTCTTTAAGAATTCCTTCTTTATCTTTAAGACTTTGAAATATCTATGATTTAATCAATGTAGAAATGCTCTCTCTGCTGGTACACATACCAGAACTTCTACACCTTATTAGATGGCTTCATGAAATATGATAGTTAAAGAATTCGTCATGTAACGGCCAATATTCAAGTAAGTGATCAATGTCTCTGAAACAAGCCCGAATTCTCTTGCCAGCAAGGATATAGAAAGACCTTCTGGACTTCGTGTTTTGCTGACATCGCTTTCAATAACCAAGGGTCAACACCTCCACCCCACCCTCACTCCCCCAATGACACAATGAAGCATTAGAATAAGATACTAGTGAGGGAAGGATCTTTTATTAAGCTAACACCTTAGGACGAATAACTGTGAGCTAAGAGGAGGGCAATGGACAATCTGGTATAGAATGGAGGGTAGGGGAAGTCAGAAATTGTAAAAATAAGCTTCAGAAAGGAAGAAATCATAAACTTAGGGGTTTATAAACTCAAAGATGATTCAATACAACTCCTCATTTTAGATGAGCAAACTGAGGCATTGGTTAAGTGGCTTGCCTAAGGTTCTTTTTTATCTTTGGCTTTTGAAGAGGACTTGATGTCAGGAAGGTGATGCCATGACCTATAAGTAAACTGGATTTAACTGAGGGAAGGCTATGTGAAGTTAACAGCCTTACTTTCTCTTCCAGAGTCATCTGAGTCCAGTGGCAAGATATAGATTAGGGTGACTGGAGATAGCCCCAGATGCCGTGGGAGACATTGATCTTTTAAGTTAAGGTCTTTCCCATGTCACTAAGGTAGCAAGAGCCATTCATGAAATTTAAACCCCAGTCCTCTGACACCATCATCTATTGTGTATCATGTACTACTCTACCATGCTAAAAGGGAAAGCTTCAAATATAAACTATCCTTTCCAAATTCTGTTCAGAACAAGCCTTGGGGAAAATAATTGTAACCCCAGAGAAATACTCTGTAATTCTGTGAAATCAGATACATACATATGGTTTGGAGAGAAGTGCCCAGGGTACAGCAATGGCATCTAGAAGTACCATAGTGTTGAGGATAATGGGAGCCATCTTCCAGCAGAATTTTTGCCATCTGGTCATTGCAAGGACTGTTGTTTTAATAACTTTCTGGGCAAAGTGGTAAACGTTGGGGTGGAAAAGGAGGGACCAAGAGCTCTATCTGCAGAGCCAGAACACAAGAGAGAGATGGAATAGATGCTATGAGACCTCAGCAAAAGGAAAAACATGCAAGACGGTCTCTGCAGTAGGTATAGGCAAGGTCAGGCATCAGGAGTTGGATGGACCCAGTGGGAAGGAGGTGGGGGAAAAATGAAGTATGGAGATGTTAGAAAAGAAAAGGGGGAGGGCTGGATTTAGCATCTGGAAAATTACTGCAGTCTCACAGCTTTTGAGATTCAAAGCCGGGGGTGAGTCACCAGCCAGTTGCCTAGGCAACAGCTATTTTCTTTCTGCTCTTGATCAATTTCATCTGCACAAATATCCCATGAAACCATGAGCTATAAAGATAATACACCAGAGTTACAGAAACTACTGCCAGACAAGGTTTGCATTTCAAGTGGAAAGGGGTCCAAGGACTACATGTTCCTTAGAGAGAGAGTGGGGGGGGGGGGGGGGGGGGGGGGGGAGAGAGAGAGAGAGAGGAATTCTTCCTCAAGTCAGGTCAGGTCCAAGATGTGAATGATATAATAAGATAGTGGTGGTGGTTACTAATGCCTCTGCCTCAGTTATAAATTCTCTTTGTAATGATCTCATCTCAGGAACATGGAGTGAAGACTGTAAACATTCATTCATTTCCATTTTCAAAAGTGACATGGAATCATAGGCTCATAGACTTTTTTGAGATAAAAGAAAACTTAGGAATCCCAACAAACTGTTCCTTGACAGGGTAAACATGCATGGTAAGGCCAGTCAGTGGTGATGCTCAGCAGCTGTCCTCAGGCCCATGCTCTGTAGTGATGCCCTCTATCCTGGGTAGCAGAGTAGAAACATTTGCTGAATCTACCCTTGACCTTTTCATAAGATAATTGCCCATGACCCACGCTCAAAGTTCATAGAACCATAGGATCAGAAATGTCAGAGTAGAATGGTCTTCAGAAGCCATCTAGATCAGCTCCACCATTTTGCACATGAAGAAACTGAGGTTCAAGGAGGTCAAGTAACCTACCCAAGGTCACACAGGTAGGAAGCCTCAGAAGCAAGCTTGAACTTGAATCCTCTGTCTCAAAAGCCAGTATTCTTTTACCATAACATGCCCCTATACATACAATAAATACATAAACTCAGCCACCATGGCAAAGTCCCTCCCTGTGGCACAATGGGAAATATATTCACCCTGAATTGGACTACTCAGGGTCAATTCCCGCTCTGACACTGCGTGTGCGTGTATATTTGTGTGTGTGTGTGAGAGAGAGAGAGACAGAGAGAGATAGAGAGATACAAAGAGACAAAGAGAGACAGAGACAGAGAGACAGAAAGAGACAGAGAGATGTAAGTTACCAACCCTTTTATATGTGGACATCTGGGCTGCTGAAAGAGGTGAAATAAGAGAACATTTGTGTAAGGAATCCTGGCTCCTCCCAAGCTGATTCAATCACAAATATTCTCATTCTGCCCCTTTTAGCAATCCAAATGTCCACATAGGAAAGGGACAATGCCTTCCAGATATCTGTGAATATCAAACCTACCCAACAGAAATGGAATATCATCATCTCATAGAATATGAGAGGTGGGAAGCATCTTAGAAACCATTTTAGGATTATAGCTCATAATTTCCAGAGCTAGAAAGGATCTTAGAAGCCAGCTACTCCAATGCCACCATTTTACAGATCAGAAAACTAAGATTCAAGAAGGCCAGGTCATTCATCCAAGGTTGAACAGTAGTAGATACAGAACTTGAACAAAAGTTACAACAGGCTCACTACATTCCTGTGAAGTAGCACAAGTATTCATAGGATTCCGAGATCGAGAGTGAGAGGAAATCTCAGAGGTCAGTTAGTTCAATCCTCTCACTTTAGAGGTGAGGGAACTTGGGCCCAAGGATGTTAAATGACTTACTCAAGGTCACACAGGTAGTAATCTTCACTGTCAGGATTTGAACCCAAATTCTCAATCTCCAGAGTCTATTTTTTGTCTTTGTTTTATAGCTGAGGAAACTGAGGCTTAGTGAAAACTGATTTTAACCTAATTTTACCTGAATAAAGATGGAGGAGGGAGGAAAGGAGAGATTAAGGGGTGTTTGTGTAACTTTCTCCAGATCCTATTCCCTCTTTCCCAGATTTGCCCAATTCTCTTGGTAATGGATGGTTCTGTCTCCAGAGACCATCAAGATTACCAAAAGGAGACATGGAGGCACAGAGTTCAAGAGGAAAAAACCGTCCTTCCCCTCAAGCTCCCAAATAATAGGAAATCACTTCACCAATTTCAGACAGAAGCTGAACAGCTAAGAAAAAGCTTAAATCCAATTACTGGAATGCTATGTGGATGGTGCCAGAGATTTACATCTCTTATCCTCCTCTCCACAGGCCCAGTTCCAAAACCTAAAAGGGAGGTGGAATTTTAGATAAAGTGAAAAAGGCTTTAAATTATATGCTTGTCAATGGGTTCCCCCCCAAAATAAGAAAAAATCCATCAACTCAAAAAATAAAAATTTCCCACCAGCACTTCCCAGTCTTACCAATGGTATAGCAACAAAAGACTGACTTGGTGATGAGTAGTCTGAAGGAATTTATACATAAAAGATAGCTGAACCTTTTATGAAGTGCCATTTTGGAAGCCTCCAAGCCAGTCAACTTTTACTGGAAAATTTATACTAATGGTCAGTTGAGGATCTGGGCTTTTGTCAAATGGATATTCCTTTTCTAAACCTCAGGAGATGATCTTCCAGTGTAGTTATGGTAGTCTACTTCATAACAGGAGCTCCAAACTTAGATGATGGCCACACCATCTACTATTAATCTATACTCAAAACCCTCTCACCCTCATGGGGACTGCACTATGTCAGCACCCAACATCACCTCCACACAAGAGAATGATTTTAATGCAGATGTTGCTCCTTCTTTTAAGGGGTCCTTCTCAAAAAAGTCCTAATGTTGACATGAAATGTACTTACTAATTAATTAACAAGTTAATATTAACTAATTTCTTAATTAACCAATAAGCTAATTGATGAATATTAAAAATATTGTTGTTTTTTTTTTTTATTTTGAGGTTCAAGACTATTCCAAAGCTATATTCCTGGGCTACCCCCAGGTAGCCTGAGGGAGTAAGCAGAGAGCTGGCCTGAAGCCCCAAAGAGCTAGGTTCAAATTCTGCCTCTAACACATAGTACGATTCCAGGAATATCACTTGAACTCTCAGAGCTTTCAAACAACTCTCTCAGAGTACAATAGATAAGGTGCTGACCTATGTTAGTAGAAGTGTTCAATTCTGGGTGCCACGGTTGAAGTACAAGATTATAAACTGCAGTATCTAGGATAGGGCAACCAGTATGGTTCCCTCAAGAAGGACTCTAAGACTGCATCATACCGGGATCAATTATAGGAATCAGAGAAGGGCACAATAGCCTTGGTCAAATTTGAAGGGATGTCTTATGGGGAAAAGGATTAGATTTGTTCTGTTTAGTCCCAGAAGGCAGATCCAGTGGCAAGGGGGTAGACATTAGACAGAGGCAAATCTAGGCTTGAAATCCTAACAATGAAAGCTGGCCAGAAGTGGAAAGGGTTATCTCAAGAGGTGTTTGGTTCCCCCTCCTTGGAGCTTTTCAAGCACAGGCTGAAGGATTACTTGTCAGGCTCTGTTATATACAGGGGAAACCCTTTTGTACTGAAATGTACTGAATCTCTTCTAAGTCTCAAATTCCAAGATTCTGAGATCTTCCCAGCAATGTGATGAGGGAAATGGTGTAGTTATCATTATACCCATTTTACAGGTAAGGAAATTAGACTGGGACATGTCAAGTGATTTTCCCAGGGTCACACAAACAATAAGTGTCTGAGGCAGGGTTTGAACACTGGTCTTTCTGACTAAACCCAATACTCTTTCTATTGTGTTTCCCAGCAGCCTGGGATGCTACTCAAGAATATGGCCCTGTTGTGGTTGGAGTTAAAAGGAATCATAGGATCTCAGTCTGTTGAAATGGAAGTTTTTACCTAATTTTACTTAATTTCTCTATGCCTCAGTTGCTTTATCTTATAAATGAGGGATTAGACTCAATTTCTAGATACCTTCTGGCTCTGAATCTGTGATGCTATGATCTAGTCTAAATATTCTTATTTTAAAGATGAAGAAACTGAGGAACAGAGATGAGAAATGATTTACTCAAGGTCTCTGAGATTCAGATGCTAGTGAATCTGACTGGCAATATCAGGCTAAGAAGTATATAGTCATCCTATAATGACTATTTATATTTTCTGCAAAAGAAATCAGTGGTGACAACTGGGAGTTTGCTGGGTTTTGGTAAGAGATATGGGAGATAGGATTCAAATGTTGTTTACTCTTAACTTTGTTCTAGATGGAATTTTCCATTCCTGAATTTAGGCACTACATTCGGTTTAATAACAAATGACTCTGTCTTGGAACAAATTTGATTTTAAACAATGTCTTCAAATGTTTACAAACCAAGCAAAGGGATTCTGAGATTTTTTAATCCAGACTTCCTCAATAAATTTCACAGTCAGAATGACAAGTATTTGTTATTTTGCCAAAATTATATTCATCAAACTACTTGGAACAAAGAATCTTATAAGAGATAGAAGGGGACTTAGTCATCATGTAGACCAATCCTCTCATTTTACAGACTCCCAGGGGTGTGCAGGACCCCAGAAACGCATCCATTCCACTGCACAAGACTCTCCTCTACAGCATACCAACAAGTGGTCATTCATTGTTAAAGTTCTCTATTCAGGAGGACCCTACCATGACCACAGAATACATTCCACTCTGGGATAGCTCCAATAGCTTAGATATTTTCCCTTATTTATAGTACAAAGCCATCTCCATAAAACTTCCACCCCTTGCTTCTAGTTTTATTCTAGTTCTATGAATCAGAAGTTTAATCCCTTTTTCCCAAGACAATCCTTAAAATACTTGAATACACCTATTTTGTCTCCTTCTCCTAAAATTTCACGGCCAAGTTTTCTCTTCTCCATTCTCTACCAGTATGACTTCAAAGCTTTCCACCATTTTGTCTGACTTGGAAACTCCAGAAGTCCTCCCTAAAAATGCACCACCCTAAACTAAACAGAATATTCCCCATGTCATCTTTCAAGTAAAAAAACATCAGGTGTGTCATCTCCCTAGTCCTGTACACTGTATCTCTCTAAATGGAGACTAAAATTACATTAGATTCCTTTGACCCAAAGAACCCACCTCTAGGCACATAACCCCAGTGAGGTCAAAGACAGAAAAATCTCATATATACCATAATATTTATAGCAGCATTTTTTGCAGTAACAAGAAAACAGATTAGATGTCCAATGATTGGGAAGTGACTAAACAAACTGTGACACATAAATGAAAAACAAAGCTTTTTCACTGTAAGAAACAATGCCTATGGAGACTACAGAGAAGCATAGGAAGACACATGCAAAGTAAAATAAACAGAATCAGGAAAATAAGATATGCGACAACTATAATAACGCAACTGAATGCTGGAGAATCTATAATGACCAAGTTTAGCCCCCAAAAAGAGAGGAGAAAGAGCATGTCTCTCCCTTCTTTGCTGAGATGGAACTTTGTACATCCACTGATGTGTTAAGTTTGCTAAATTCTTTTTTCCCCTTTCTTTTTTATTCTCTGTCACAAGGGATGACTGTCTAGGCAGGGGATTAAGAAAGGATATATTTAGAAATGAAGGTGAAAACAAAAGATAATTTTTTTTAAAAGATTACTTTGACTTTTTCAGTTACCATACCAAGCTGTTCATTTATTTCGAACTTACAGGTCACTAAACCCCCCCAGGCAATTTTCAGATAAACTATTATCCGGCCATCCTATATTTGTAAAGGTAATTTTTTTTGAATGCAAGTATAGAACTTTGTAATTTAAATTTCATCTTAACAAATTTATCTCAGTGAAACATACCTGCTGTTTCCATATCTCAGATATTGATACTTTCCTAGCCATTTTTGTTCTGCCCTTTCCAGTACAAAGATCATTTTCCATTGCAGAAAAAATTGAATCAAAATAAAACTCTTCCTTATTTTAGTAACTCTCATTTTCCCAATCACCCCAAAGTAGTAGCCTTATCCCTCCTTTAATTCTCTTTCCCACAATTTTCCCTTTAAATCAAACAAAGCTCTTTGTATATTTAGACTTCCTAGCCTGTCTTACCTCAATCTGAGCTTTAGTGCTACTGACATCATTCTTACAAGAGACTGACACATTTTCATATTCATTCTCCATTACCTGCCCCTTTCTCTATCTTCAGTTTGTCTTTTAACAATCTGAATTGGTTGATAAGCTTCTTTTCATCCACATTGGATTTTCTTCTATTTTCAAAATGTCATTCATAAGGATTTTCCATATCTCCTGGGCAAATTTTGCTTAAAGAACTTTAGTTGATGAGATCCTATCTACCTTATTTTAGAACTCTTTGAAATCTACTCTCCTAATTTCAGATAGGAGGCAGGCAACTAGGTGGCATGGTCGGTATCTCACTGGCCCCAAAGTCAGGGAGACCTGAGTGGAAATCTGACGTCAGACACTTGCTAGATGTGTGACCCTAGGCAAGTCACTCGAGCCCAGTTGTCTCCAAAAAATAAAAACAGATAGGGAAATTGAGGCATGTTAAGTGACTTGGCAACAAATTATACAGTTATAGAATTGGGTCAGAGCCAAGATTAGAACTGAAATGACTTGATTCATAGTCTGGTTATTGTAACAGCAATAAAGAAAAACCAGGCGGCTGGGTGGCACAGTGTTGGGCCTGGAGTCAGGAAGACTCCTCTGTGAATTCAGATCTGGCCTCAGACACTCTGTAGCCCTGGGCAAGTCACTTAACATTGTTTACCTTGGTGTCCTCATTTTTCAGATGGTTTGGCAAAGCACTCCAGCATCTCTACCAAGAAAATCCCAAAAGGGGTCACAAAGAGTCAGAAACAACTGAACAAAAAAATATATATATATGTATATGTGTAAAACCACATCTGCTTATACAGAGTATTTTTCCATTTCAATATTTATGATTTAATCAATAAACATTAATTAAGTCCTTATAGCTAGCATTATACCATTATAGATTAGCATACATATGCTAAGCATTAGGGATAACAAATAAATTAAAAAGATAATAAATAAAAAGAAGATAAAAACATAAAAAAATACTTCAGATTAATTCTACAAGATAAAGATCCTGCTCAGTTGGTATCTCTGCTGGACTCCTGAAATTTGCTCTTTTGTGGGAAGCTACAGTCTCTACCAACTCCAATGGCAGGCTTGCCTGTGTGCTACCAAGTTCTTTCACAGGAAGCGCTACTGTTGTCTTTTAGTTAAAGTTCTTCTGTGATCTTTCAAAAGAACAAAGACTTGGGATTAGGAGCATCAAATTCTACTCCCTAAAGGTTCAAACTTTGAGGTTTATCATTTCCAGGGCAAGGGACAGGAAAGGTACAGCTTCTCCTACTCAACAATTCTTCCTGGTTCAAAGCTAGGTTCCCCTGATGAAGAACCTCAACTTAACCTATAGCAGCCACCTACTATGGTTCAAAATTTAAAAAAAAAACTGTAGGAACAAAAATTCTGTGAAATTCTATGCTCTGTGCAAATAAGTAGAGAGGGAAAGAGAGAGCATGAGACAAGGAGGCAGTCTGTTCTGGAAGCTGAGGCATTCTCTCTGCTGCCTTTTTTAACATGCAACTGAGCTCATCAAAGCCTCACCTCTTGTGCAAGCTGTGAAATGCTTCACTTGCATCTGAAAAGGTCTCACCCTATAAGACCTATGGCCTTGCTCTTTTACTCATTCAACATCCTGATGCTTACTGATCAGGGATAGGGAACCTGCTGTCTTGAGGTCACGTACAGCCCTCTAGCTCTAGTCAACCTGAAAATTCAGTTGAAAGAGGCAAACAGGCTAGGTGATATATAAATTCATATTGTTTTATTCCCTTAAAGCTAGCAGATACAAGGATACATGGAGCCAAAACTTAAATTTTGACTGGCTGATAAAAAGAATGAAAAGTTTATATAGAACTGTATTTATTTAGAATGATACCTATTCAGGATATGTCACTCAGATGTATGATCGCCATATGTATTTAACCATAATATGAGAAAACGAGTTTTTTAGTTGAATTAGTTATGAATACAATAAGATAAGAAAACTGACAAAGTGTTGATTGAAATTACAATCCCAGGATATCTGTGTTTCCCTGTATAGCATATGTCCATAGGATACCAAGATAAGAAAAGTCCCACTTTTCAAGACAGCGTCTGGTCCTAGGTGTCATGTCCTTTAGTGGTCACAAACAAGAAGAATGGTCTTCATCAGCACCAGTTGCTGGCGCAGGAAGGAGCATTTGGAGTTTACTCAGAGAGTAATGTCATGCCAGAAAATGTAAAGCCTTATGGTAGATTAAGCTCAGAGTGGGCCACAATGCTTTTCCTTATTGACCAATCCAGACCTTTCTCAGATCTTAGGGGTTCAAAATAGTTTGGGAAGGGGTCTACAGTCTTCAAGTTCAGCCCTTTGATTGAATCCAAACTTTACAGAACATTCAAAGAGCCACACCTGAGGACCTAGAGGACCACACATGGCCTGCAGGCCACAGATTGCCCATCCCTGGATTAAATGCATCATTGTTTTCTTTCCTAGTAACTGTAGAAAGAACTATGGGTAGACCTATATACTGTAGCAAAATATTCATAGATATGCTAGTTATCAAGTTGGTAAATTTATTCACAACACTGATCAGTTACTTATAGCATCACAAATTTAGAGCTGGGAAGAAAATTTAATGTTGTTCGGTCCAGTTTAACTCATTGTCATGCCATTGGGGGTTTTCTTGGCAAAGACACTGAAGCAGTTTGCCATTTCCTTCTCCAGGTCATTTTATAGGTTAGGAAACTGAGGCAAACAGGATTAAATGACTTGCCCAGGGTCACACAGTTAGTAGTGTCTAAGGCCAGATTTGGATCAGGAAAATGAGTGTTTCTGACTCTAATTCCGACTCTCTAACCACTGAACCACCTAACTGCCCCAAGAGGGAAATTAGAGATCATCTAATCCAATCCTATCCTATCATTTTACATAGCTAGCAAGTGAAATCTAACTAAATTTAACTAAAATCCTTTGACTACAGAACCACTAGACTACACTCCCTCCTAATTTTAATTAGGCAGCTAAATGGCTTAGAGGATAGATTGTTAAGTCAGGAAGTCCTGACTTCAAATCTCGTTTCAGACATTTACTAGCTGTGTGATTATAGGAAAGTTATTTTAACCTCTGTCTGCCTCAATTTCTTCAACTGTAAAATGGGAAATGTAACGTAAGATCTATCTCACAAGGGGTTGTCATGAGAATTGAATGAGATTATATTTGTAAAATACTAAACACAGTGCCTGGCACACAGTGGGCATTTAATAAAATGCTAATTCCCTTCCCTATTAAATACAGGTCTGCCTTACTTTGTATAACTGGGCCATATTTGCTAAACTGAATGTAAATTGATATTTTGCAAATGGAATCATGTTTCCTGATTGGGTTTTGAATGTTTCTGAGATGTGTTCCTATATAAAATGATAATCACTTAAGAATGCAGTAGAACTTTTTTTTTGCACATACTCAGATATTCCGATAGATCTCTCTTTTAATTTGATTTAGAAATTTGGTCCAATGATGCACATAGCAGCCCAATCCCTATCTGCTCATGCTCTTCAACTTCCATCCCTCTCCTCCCAAGAGGAGAAACCAGTGAAGTATCTGGGCTGTTTCCCTTTCCCCGCTGCTCTCACCACATGGTTGGCCTTTCTGTTTTTGCTCATTTTCCTGACAACTTTCATCCTAATGCTTCTTCAAAGCTCCTGATTTCTTGTGCATTGTAGCCTACTCACCCTGATAGTGTGCCTCTATGCTGTGATTATCATCTTTAATTACCCAGAGGCTACATTGTTCCTTGACTTGTCTCTACAAAACACCACGAGTAGAATGTTGATATTAAAAAGTGGTTCCTTTGTTTCTGGGAGAAGTTTGAGGTCATTAAAGTTGTTTTGCAATTTCCTGAAAGTAATCCTGCTCACTCACTTCCACTTGTTTAATACTGGTCCCAACTCATTGTCCATTTGTGCTGTCTGTCCTAGATATAGATTGAGGTATAGATAGGAGAGGGAGGGGAAGGAGGGAAAGGAGGGGAAAAGAGGGAGAAAGGCAGAGAGAGAGATCACAATAACATGAATTAATGGATAAGCTCTCATCCAACTGCATGTCACCATCTGAAAAATCAAGTATTCTGCATCCCTTTAATTTTTTTCCTCTGTGGATAATTAGGATAAAATCTTTTGAGTAATTATAGGTCTCTTCTAGGAAACCCTAAAATATCTGGGACTTTGTGTAAGTAGTATAATGTGATTCACAAATAGAGAAAACCTTATATCTATCTACAAGAAACACCTCTTAAATTTGTACTGTAGATCTCTTGTATCACAATGGCAAAGACTTTCAGTGAACACACATCTCCTCATCTTATGCCTTGCCTGATAGATGTAATCAGAGGGCGATTTCTGCTGTCATGTCTGTCAAGGAATCAATCATTTTTAAGCCAGTCTCTCTTTCCTAGATCAAAAATTGAAGGTCTTTGCTCCACTGAGCTGCCCTTGGTCTTAGCCCTTCAGGGCCCTGCTCTCTGCCAGTAGCTGTGAAAAACTTATCTGGGCTATTAACTTTGATCTGTCCCTTTGATTGACCAATCAGCAACCTATCTGGAAGGCAAGCCTTTCAGCATCTTTACATCACCCCTTTAAGAATAATCATACATCACATATGTATAAAATTTGATACCTTTTTAAAGGGCTTTCATAATTACATAGAATTTTAGAGGTGGAAGAGACCTTAGAAAGCAATCATTTAATCCAAACCTCTTATTTTACAGAAGAGGAGAATAAGATCTGGAAATAAAATTACTTACCCTGTGTCCCATAGCTAATTAGCACTAGGGCAGAACTAGATAGAGTTTAGGTCTCCTTGACTAAGAGCTTTGTCCACTACACCCATTTGAGGGAAAGGGGCTGACCTGTGATTTCATCCATTTAGAAATTTCCCAGCATTCCCAATTTCCTTTCCTTATGATCTTGGTTGCCCAGAAGACGTAAAAGTTAATATTCTCTTCTATCCTCAAACCTCCCTTAACCAGCCTCAAGAATGAGGACCTCACCTTATACTTCATGAGGAAAATTTGTTGTTCAGTTGTTTCAGACTCTTTGTGACCCTATTTGGGGTTTTCTTGGCAGATACCGGAGTGGTTTGATATTGCCTTCTCCGGCTCATTTTACAGGTTAGGAAAACTGAAGCAAACAGGGTTAAGTGACTTGCCCAGGATCACAAAGTTAATAAGTATAACATAGCTAAGAAGATGAGTCTTTCTGACTCCTAACCCAACACTCCTCTATCCAATTCACCACCTAGCAGCCCTTGGGGAGAAAAGAGAGCCCCTGTTACCCTTCTCCCCTTCTCTGCCTGCATCAACAACCTGGCCCCATCCTACATTTTCAGTCTTAAATGACACTGCTTTTCTTCAAGCATATTATGGTCCAGTCAGTTTGGTCTTCTCACTGTTCCTTACACACAGCTCTCTATTTCCCATCTCTCACAGCTTTCTCTCACACCTGAAATATATTTCCTCTTCACCAAAGATGAAGAGACCCTTCCTTCAAGGTTCAACTGAAACACCACGTTCGCATGAAGACTTTCCTCAGTCTCAGCTGTACCTTCCCTCATACTGATGTGATTTGGGGTTGCTGAGAACCCCAAAATGTCAGGGTATAGGGTGGCATCTGCCTGGAAAGAATTCACAAACTTAAATCTCCTTCCAGTCAAAATGGCAAGGTTTATGGTAATGCCAATAGTTTGGGCTAGATTTCTCGTGAATCTGCAAACTTAATGAGGTTAGACTGATGCTTATATACAAAAAGGACAGTGAAGAAGTTTGGATGTGATTAAGGAGTGGTAAATAGTCTGAGGTCTACCAAGTGGGCTAATTAGACGATCTGGGTGGGATTAAGGAGTGGTTGGTAAATGCAAGTCATCTGGGGTGGGTCAAGAGCTACAGGGAAAGGAAGGTGAACTGGGGTGAGCCTTGGGTGGAGGCCAGTGATCTGGGCTGCTGAAACGTATGGGAAAATTCAAGAACTAACTGCTTTCAAAGACATGGTCTTTTCCCTTTAGGGATCTGGGTCCCATCACTCCATCACATACATACCAGTAGAGGTATCAGTCATCTCTCCTTGCTAAACTGTGAGCTCCTCAAAACAAGGGTTGACCTGCGTTTGTCTTTATCCCCAGTGCAGTGGTTAGCACATAGTAGGTCTTTATTAGAGACTGGTGGATTGAAGTGGCAAGTCCTGAGTCACACAGCCAGTAATCATGAGAAGTAAATCACGAATTTGGGTCTTCGTGATCAAGCCAGGCTTCTGTCCCCTTCCACGCCATCTCTCATTACTGGTTATTAATTATTCAGCCTTTTAAGGAATATCATGACCTTGGTCCAAGAAGCCTCTGCTACTACGCTCTGAAATTCAAGCTACAAAATAAACCAGATTTTGTTCCCAGTTGGTTTTTCACTTGTCTCCTCCTGGCTAAAAACTAAGGACAGAATTAGAATTTAAAATGACTCAACCACGGGAAGTGATCATTAATAAACAAGGAGTCAGATTGCATTTTGTACTCAGTGCTCCTTCAGTTCCAGAAAGGGAGGAAAAGTAGCAATGTGCTTATTATGCCCACACACAGCCTTGGAAGCTCTTCTGTGAGTCAGCCACAAGCCCTGCCAGGGGGCTAATTACCCCCTTCCTCAAGGAGATCCCACAGGGCATTTGCCCCTTTCTCACACTTCCCTTCCTAAGGAAGCTTCAAGATTCCATGTGTGACTATGCTTTTAACCAGCTGGCACATATAAATTACAGGAGAGCATACTGTCTGTTATGTGATGTAGAAGCAATCACAAATGTAATAGCTGCTCTCGTCCATCCCTTTCCTACCCACGACACACACACACACACACACACACACACACACACACACACACACACACACACACACACACACACACACACACACACGATCTTTCTACCCAGCCTTACTCAGGAATGAGTACTCCACCCACGTTCTCAGTACACATATGGGCAGAGAAAACTTTTATTGCTGTAGCTGGCCTTGCCCTCAAAGAGGGTAGTGCCCATAGATATCATTTATTCAACAAAATAACATGTGCAGCTATAAGATGATATAAAAATATACAAAGTTAATACAAGGTAATGGGGAAAGTGCCAACAGCTGTGGAGGAGGAGGATTTAGGGAAGGCTTCCTGTAGGAGGTGGCAGTTAAACTGAGCTTTGAGGGAAATTAGACATTCTAAGAGGAGGAGGCAAAGAGGAGAGATCATAATAGCTAGCATTTACATAGTGGTTTAAGGTTTGCAAAGCACTTTAAAAATATTATCTCCTCTTTTTCATTCTTACCACAACCCAGAGAGTTAAACGCTATTATTATCCATATTCTATGGTTAAGGAAATTGAGGCAGATGGAGGTTAAGTGCCTTGTCCCAGAATGATATAGTTAATAAGTGTCTGAGGACAAATTTGAACTCAGGTCCCTGGACTCCAGGTTATATACTCTATCCTCTACATCACCTAGCTGCCTCATTCCAGGTTGGGCCCAAATCATTCCTCTCCCTAACTTGCCCGTTTCTGTGTAGGATACCACCATCTTTCAAATTCATGTTCAAAACCTCAGGGTCACCCCTCAAACCATCACTTTCCTCGCTCACCCCTTTTCTAATTTATTGCTAAGTCTTAGAGATCCTACCTCCATCAGAACTCTCTCATCTGTCCCCTTCCCCACTCACACAGTTACCACCCTAGCTCAAAGCCTCATCAAAGCTATTGCCTGGACCATTATTTCAAGTCTCCTAATTGACCTCCCTGATCAAGAGGGAGAAAATGTACTGTCACATCTTCCCTCCAGGCACTTTCTCTGGCTGTCCTTGATGCCTGGAATGCTCCAACTCCTCTTCCCCACCCACTGACTGGCTTCTCCTGCTTCCTTTAAGACCCAACTAAAATTCCAATGTCTATAAGAAGCCTTCCTCAACTTCTCTTAATTCTATTGCTTCCCTTCTTTTAATTATTTTCTATTTATCCTGTCACTGGATTCAGATGACTCTGGAGGAGAAGTGAGGCTGATAACCAGCACAGCCCTCCCTCACTCAAAACAAAGTCAAGTGCAAGTCATGTCATCATTTCTCTGATGGCATGTTCTTCTTTGGCAACAAAGGAGGAATACAATCCTATGAGTAGATGCAATTGGCTGAATGGGGACCCAGCTAGCTGGATAACTCAGCTCCTCCTCTCCTGTCTGCCTGCCCCTCCCCTTCCTTCTTGTCTCCAAAGAATGGTAAATTTGGATGGCCAAAAGATGCCCAGTTGACTTGGATTTTACTGGGCCCTTCCCTTCACCCTTCTCTTTCCCCTTCGCTTTTCCCTTCCCCTTCCCCTTCTCCTTCCCCTTCCCTTTCCCCTTCCCTTTCTTGTTCTCCTTCCTCCTGTTCTGTTCTGCCCTGTCCTCTCCCAAAACCTTGAACCTACAACACTCCGAAACTGGGATGCCAATGGGCCCCTGCCTAAAGGCTCCTCTTGACCCTCCTAGCTTTAGAGTGATTATCAGTAGTTGCTGTTTACCTCCCAGCCTGATGTCTTTCTTTTTCTTGGCCTCATTAAAGGAACCATGCCCTGGCTACTTCTTAAACAGGCCTATTCAATGAATGGGAGTTGCCTCACCCTAAGTGAGTACCTCTCCAGTCAGTCATCCTGATGAATATCTGGTCACTGGAGGAGAAGTGAAGCTTCTCTGCACAGTCCTCCCTCACTCAAAACAAAGTCAAGTGCAAGTCATGTCATCATTTCTCTGATGGCATGGTCTTCTTTGGCAGCAAAGGATGAACACAATTTATCCTGTATGTGATTTCTACATATTTATTTGCTTGATGTCTCTCCCCCATTAGATTGAGAGTTCCTCGGGGCAGGGACTGTCTTTTGCCTCTTTTTGTATCCTTAGCACTTAGCCAGTGCCTGGTACAGTAGGTGTTAAATAAAGGTTGATTGATTGATTGATTGACATGTGAAGAACAGCAAGAAGCCTGATTTATTTCTATTGTAGACTGAATGAATTCATAATAAACCAGAAAGGCTGGTTGGAACCAGCTTGTGAATGGCTCCAAACATCAGACCAAGGAGTATGTGTTTGATCCTAGAGGCAATAGGGAGCCAAGGATTAATTAAATCAAATGGAACTTCTTGAGCAGGGGAGTGACATGGTCAGAACTGTTTTAGTATAATCACTTTGGGAGCAAATTAGGAGCACTCATTCCAGAAACTTGAACGATGGCTCTCTATACAAGTTCTAGGAGTTATCTGTCTTTCCTACCCATTTCAGTTCCTTTATTTGGTGGAAAAAACCTTTCCAAATGAGTGACTATGTGGTAACTGAGTCTCTGTACTAGGATCAGGAAAAGTAGAAAAACCAGACACAAGACTGATGTACACCAATGAGATTTATTAAAGGACATTCTATGTGGCTTCATGAGGAAATAGGAGAAGGGCCATAACTCTCTATGTCTGCATCCAGATAGAGAGGCTCCAAAAATGATTTGTCAGCTTTCTCCTTTCATACAGGAAAGAAATTTCTATCTATGACTGTTATTAGGGCAATCTTTCTAATGGATATGAAGTTGAAGAAGATAATTCCAGGCAAGTGATTATGAGTTTTAAAAACAGGTGATATCTGGCAGTTAAGTCCATAGAATGCTGGGCCTGCAGACAGGAACACCTGAGATCAAATCTGGCCTCAGACCCTCAGTAGCTGTGTGAACCAGGGCAAGTCACTTAAGCTCTACCTGCCTCAGTTTCCTCAATTGTAAAATGGGAGAAAAGTACCTATCTCCCATGATTGCAAACAAAATTATATTTGCAAAGCTTTTAACCTGACTTTTAACATGACTTAAGCTTTTAACCCACCTCATTATTTGTTTCCCTTTTGCTTCAAGTGAGATTTTTGAGCACTATAATTAGTTAAGGGGAAAGAAAGGCATAGAATTGGAATGTCCCAACCCCATCTACTGGAGGGCTAATAGGATGGGAATGGGTGACAGATCTTAATTGATCCCAAGTACTATGGAGTGACTTGGGCCCAGGTAGACACTTAGCTACAAAGTAATAATGAGGAGACAGGAGGAGGCCTTCTCTTCTGGCTTTAGAGGGGAAGGTAAAAGAGAGAAAGAAACAATTAGGAATACAGGAGAGAGACCAATTAATAGGGGCATGAGTCTTCCTAGGGAGCAATGTGAATAAACTGCCTGCCATGAAGATGCCTTAGATTGGACTTTTAAGAAAACTCCCCTGCCCAGATGGTCATGAGTTCATACAAAGACTAAGGGACCCAAATTTTATTCACAGCCTGAATTTCAGATTTAACTCTTCATTCTCTCGAATCCCTCTCCTACATCTAAAGAATTTTTTAGATAAAGGAAATAAGCTAACATCCACTAAGGGTGTATTGTTTATATACATACACACACACATACACACACACATATATATATGTATATATATATACACAGAGAGTTTTATATAGTTTATATATTGTTATATATATAATTAATATATTACGTTTTACATATATACATATATGTGTGTGTATTGATGTCTGGCAGTAGTGTGAGGGGTCAGAAGGCACTTGCTTAGGGCTAGAATGGACCATGCCACAGGCAGATTGGAGAACAAGGCTTTGATAACTAGAATTCCCAACCAAAATGGAAAACTTTCAAGTGGGATATATTCATCTGCTCTTTCACAACAGTTAAACTGGGAGATGCTAATTACCATTTCCCTCAAGCCACACTACAAGAGTATGTGTGATCTTGGGCACTTAAGGTTTGAGCCTTCATGTACCTCCTTTAAAATGAGAGGACTGAATTAGATGGTCTATAAGATTTATATCATTGCTGGAATGGAATGTAGTGGAATTTTATAGAATGTAATGGAAATAATGAAATTCTTCCATCCTATTATGATTCTCTAATGCTATAAACTGATCTGTCTCCTGAACTAATTCTATCTCATCAATGGCCTGCTAAACAGCTCTACTTGGATACAACTATGTGGCACAGTGGATAGAGCACTGGACTTGGGATCAGGAAGACCTAAGTTTAAATCCTATCTTAAACACTTACTAGCTATATATGTCTCTGGACAAGTCACTTAATCTGCCTCAGTATCCTCATCTGTTAAATGTAAATAATAATACTACCTACTTCACAGGATTGTGAAAGCAACAAGCTTCTTCTGAGGCCCTGTGAGCTCTAGTCTCTATTTCCAGATAGGTTACTTAATTCCTTGGCCTTCAAATCTCTCCTCCATAAAATAAGGGAGGTTGAGAATGAACTAGATGACTTCAAATGGCCCTTCTGGTTCTAAATCTATTATCCAAGATGAACCAAAAGAGGTGGCCCGGAACCATTTCTGGTGTTCTCATAAAAGTCTTACAAAATGGGATATAATGCAACAAACTGGATGTGATGATATTTGATTCTCACTTCCTGTCCCCAATCCATCTTACCACGCTTGATAAAAGGACTTCTCAGGATAAATAGAGAGTAGATAGTGATAGGCTAGATAGATAGATAGATAGATAGATAGATAGATAGATAGATAGATAGATAGATAGATAGATAGATAGATAGATAGATAGATAGATAGGCAGGTAAGTAGGTGGAGAGATACTGACAAGATAGATGATAGAAATAGACATATTAGATAGATACAAATAGCTTGATGATAGCAATAGACAGCATAGATATGACAGAAATAGACTAGCTAAAGATAGGATAGATAGAGATGAGATAGAGAGATGATAGGGATAGATGGATGGATGGATGGATGGATGGATGGATGGATATAGATCGATAGAATAGAGCTTTTATTAAGTGATCACAGGCACTGGCTAAGCATTGAGATACAACTGCATAGAAGCAGACCATTCACATCATCAAGGTCTCCTCCTCTGTCCTCTTTTCCTTTCCTGGTCCCAGCTTTTCTTTAGTCTCCACATTCCAGGAAGTGGAAATAGAGTTTGCTCTCTGTTCCTGTGTGGAAATTCCAAAAATAGGAGTTTCCAAAAGAGCTGCAGTATCTTAAGAACATCACAAGACTTAAACAAAGTCTTCACATCTGTGGCAAAAGCTGCCTTTATAAATGCACAAAGAAAACAAGCTTTTTTATTTGAAACAAGCTATTTTATTTGAAAACAGGAAGTAACAAGGCTTCTGTGGCTGCCGGTGAGCTCTGAGGTGTTATAAAATGCTCCCCTGAGCTATTCCAAACCTCCAGCCATTTAAACTCAAGGCTGCTGCTCTATTAATGCTAATGCCTTATATTCATTCCAAGTCCTTTCCCTGAAGCTCAGGGTATTTTACTTCCATCTCATTAATCCATACAACTTGTCTGGAGATAGGTAGACAGGTATTATCTATTTATCACTGCATTTTCACTGGGGAGAAACATGAGAATTAAAGAGCAGTCAGCAGTTTTGTCTTGTCTTGTTAATACTAGGTCTCCCTACCTCTCCCACATTGAAAGTACAGGGGTTGCTCCTCCAGCCCCATTACTAATAACCCAGGGGCTTTGGCCAGCTCCATTTCCAGTTCTCCCCTCCTTAGGTGAACTGTTGACCTCTGCACCCAGGCATTTACCGTATTAATGTTGGACATAACACAATCACCCAATTGACTTCACCTACTGCAGCTTGGAACTCCCAAGTGCAAGTCATTTACCATCCTGAATCCTGAACCCCTTCCCCAACACAGGGTTACAGGGGTGAGCCACCACCCCCAGTTCCAATCAGAAGTTGTATATGTGAGGAAAGGTACTCATAGAAGCAGAAATGAAAAGACCATTTGGGACCATTCTAGTCTAAGCTCTTGTTTTCCAGATGAAGATACAGAGTCCCTGATAGGTTAATGGACTTAATGCAATGTCACACAACTAGGAAAGGTCAGAGCTATGACTATAAACTGGATCCCCTCAGCCCTAGCACCAGCTTCCATAGCATACTGTCTTTCCACAAAATCTCTTGCAACAGAATTCTTAGATGTAGGGATTAAAATTGTCCAAAGTCAATGACACCTTATTAAAGGATCTATAGTCCCCTCTAACGAAGTGGACCTCAGATCTTCCTCGTGATCTGAGATGCCCCCTTCTTTCTTGTTTTTATAGGGTTTGATACCCAAATATACAAAAGAGGCATGACAAAATACAGAATCTTATCAGTTGATAGACCTTGCTCTTGAGGGCCAAAATAACATCAGCAGGGGAGTCGGGCAAAGCATGGGGCATCTCCACTGACTAAGTGGTTGCAAGATTGTCATAAAACAGTCACCTGCTCATGTTGGACATGGAATTTGAGTAAAGCAGGATGGAGATATCTTTGTCAGCATTCTTATGGCTGTCAAGTAAGCCTCATTACTTGGTAAACAAGTAGTGAAGTTTGAGGTCCCCTATAAGAGCCCATCTAGCCCTATATGATTTATGTAGACTATCAGACTGATAAATGCTGATTGGAATAAAGTAGGGGATCCAAATGAATTATTTCTCACAAGAGCAGATGCAGCCAGATAGTAGGACTGGATCTTATGTAAGTAACTCATACAGTCTTGTACAGAGTTAGGCTATCCAAATCAATTCGACCAATATGTAAGTACCTACTCTAATTAGGACAAGGCACTAGGGCTGGGGATGCAGAGACAATAAAGAAAAGCAAAAGCAAGTCTTGTCTTCAAAGAGTTTGTATTTTACAGTGAAAACTACAAAATGTGCATTATATATATATATATACACAAATATATTCACATATGTGTATGTGTGTGTGTATGTGTGTGTGTGTATGTGTGAAAAATGCAAAGATAATTGAAGAGGAAGTAAACACTGAAAAAACAAGGAAGGCTTCATCAAGGTGTTGAGTATTAAAGGAAGACGAAAGAGACAGAAGAGCGCATTCGGGAATGGGAAGCAATTCACAAAAATTCACAAAAGCAAGAGGAGGAGTAGATGTACCAGGAATTACTGGTGGTCTTTTAGCTTGACTATGGAATCCATGGACCAGGAAGGTAAGTTACAGTCAGATACCTGGGATCCTAAAATGTCAAAGTAACAAGTTTGTGTTTTATCCTAAGATAATGGGAAGACACTGTTAGCTTTGAGTCAAGGGAGTCATAAGGCCAGATGTGCAGCTCAGGAAGGTTAATTTGACAGCTAGATGCAATGTAGATTATACAGGTGAGAGACTGGAAGCAAGGAGACCAAGTGAGAAACTGATGCAATAGCCCAAGTGAGAGGAAAAGAGTGCCTGAAGTATGGGGTTGAGGTTTCTATAAGGAAAGAGCACTCCCTCTTTAAAGAGACAGATGGAGGAGGTGATATGGAGCTAGAATGGACAAGACTTGGCAGCCAATGAGATATGAGAGATAAGAAAGATAGAGAACTGTCTTTTGTAATTAGGCATGAATGAAGGAATGATTTGAGTTGAATGACTGGGCAGAATATCTTTTTTTATTTATCTTCAATGTCATATAATGAATTTGTTTTATTTGAGGGAACTGTTTCTACAAGCAATTCATTAAAAAAACTACTAAGGCATGGAGGGAAGAGAGACACTGATAAGTATCATGAGTTTTTTGGAAATTTTCTTGTTGCTCAGTCGTTTCAGTTGTGTCTGACTCTGTATGACCCCATTTTGGGTTTTTTGGCAAAGATACTGGAGTGGTTTGCCATTTCCTTCTCCAGCTCATTTTACAGATGAGGAAAAACAACAGAGTTAAGTGACTTGCCCAAGGTCACTCAGCTAGTAATTGTCTGAGGTCATATTTGAACTAAGGTCTTCATGACTTGAGGGCCTTCCTCTGTCCATTGTCAAGTACCAGTCATGTCATCATTTCTCTGATGTCATGGTCCTCTTCGAAAACAAAGGACAAACACAACAAAGCATTCCTCTATCCACTGCACACCTAGCTGCCCTATGCACAACATAATTTTAAGCTTAATCTGCTTTATTAACATTTCCTCAATACTTTCTTAACTCTAGACAATCAACAAAGCAATAAATTGAGTCTTGATTTGAAATGTTTGCCTGTTTCTTAGGCACCAATGCTCACACTGAAAATGTTAAAATCCTAGTTCTAATTATAACCTACAGGAGAGAATCTAAGGAATCATGACCTTGGCCTTGGGCTGCTAGAATACTCAAGTATGACCAACACAGTCAAGAACAATCAGGTCATTAAATAAACATTTATTAAGTTCCTGCTATGTACCAGGCACTCTACTTAACTGGTTGTTGTCCTTCGTCTTCGAAGAGGACCAAAATGACATCACCATGTTAAAGTGAAGTTTCAGTGTGTCGGACTGCAGCTGATCAGACCAATATGAGCCCAGAATGCTCTACCACAGGTTGGGCACAGATAGTCCATATGAATTTTTGGGGTAGATACTCCAAATTTGTGCATCCTACACTTACTTTGTGGTGTCTCAATTCTGCTCTGCTCATAGAGCATAGCACCTTTTCTTATATGGGAACTCCATGCTGAGCAGTCCTGTGCCAGTGTCTCCCATGTGTCTCCGCACATTCAAATCCAAAGTTCTTGAGAGAGACCTTGAGAGTGCCTTGTATTGCTTCTTCAGAACACCATGTGATCACCTGCCCCATGTGAGTTCTCCATAAAATAGTCTTTTTGGCAAACATATATTTTGCATTCAAACAACATGGCCAGCCCATCAGAGTTGAGCTCTCTGAAGCATAGTTTGAATGGTTGGCAGTTTAGTTCAAGCAAGGACTTCAGGGTCTGGTACCTTATCCTGCCAGGTGATCCTCAGAATCTTCCTAAGACAGTTCAGATGGAAGTGATTCAGTTTCCTGGCATGGTTCTGGTAGACTGTCCATGTTTCACAAGTATTCAACAATGAAGTCAATGCAATGCCTCTGTAGACCTTCAGTTTGGTAGTCACTCTACTACCTCTTCTCTCTCAAACTTTTTTTTGGAGCCTCTCAGACACTGAGCTCGCTCTGGCAATACATGCATCAACCTCATTGTCAGTGTACACATCCCTGGAAAGTACACTACCAAGGTAAGTGAACTTATCCACAGCATTCAAAACTTCTCCATTTATTGTAACCAATGGTTCCATGTATGGGTGGTGTGGTGGTGGCTTGTGGAGCACCTGTGTTTTCTTGGTGTTAATTATTAGGCCAAAATTAGCACAGGCAGCAGAGAATTGATCCATATTTTGTTGCATCTCAGCTTCAGAGGCTGCATTGAGTGCACAATCATCTGCAAACAGAAAATCATGCACCAACACTCCCTCCACTTTGGTCTTGGCTTGCAGCCTTTTCAAATTGAAGAATTTACCATCAGTACAATAGTTGACCTTGATGCCTTGTTCATCCTCATTGAAAACATTTGACAACATGGCAGAAAATATCATGCTGAAAAGCATGGGAATAAGCACACAGCCCTGTTTCACTCCATTGGTGACTGGGAAGGCACGAGAGCATTGTCCACTATCCAAAACCTGGGCAAACATGCCAATATGAAATTGATGTACAATACTGATGAACATCTCAGGGCAGCCAAATTTTGACATAATTTTCTATAAGCCCCCCACGACTAACAGTGTCAAAGGCCTTGGTCAGATCTACAAACGTTGTGTAGGATGTTGTTGGGGTGTAGGGTATGTTCAGGGAGGACAAGTACCTTGGTGTGATGGCTGCCAATCCCTTTTTGGGTCTCTTTTCACCTTTGCTGTTCACCTGTTCCACCCAACTCTCACCTGTGGCTCCAAGAAGTTTCAGCATGCGCAGCAGCCACACCCTGGTAAACCATTTCATCAGACAGGTCAAACCAGGCTGAGGGTAACCAAGGGGTCTCGAATTCAGTGGTGAGTTAAGGGGGTGTCTACCCCAAGCATGTGAAGACTTCTACTTAACTAAGGATACAAAGAAAGATAAAGGAAAGTTCTGGAGGAACTTACAATCTAATGGCAGGGACAAGATGCAAATAACTATGTACAAACAAACTACACACAGGATAAATTGTAAATAATCAACAAAGTGAAGACACGAAAATTAAGAGGGATTGGAAAAGGCTCTCTGTAGAAGGTAGGATTTTCCTCATGACTTAATGGAAGCCAGAGAAGCCCAGAGATGAGGAGCGAGAACATTCCAGTCATACCGAGTGAAGGTGGCAACCAAGAAAAACACCTGGATTTGGCAGATAGCCTTTGTTAGAAAGCTGACCACAGTAGCCTTAGAAACAAACACTTGGCCTACTTCTTCCACGATGTAAGGCAGATTCAAGAGCTTCCTGGCTCTGGTCCTTGACTTACACCCTTTCCCAAAGAGGAACAGAAACGAAAATGAAAGAAAGCACCTAATTTCTGCCCTGTTTCATTCAGATATCTCCCTGGCCCACTTAAATGCAGCTCTATAGGAAAAACAAAAAGGTAGAAGGGAATCAATTTATGGTGGGAAACCACATCATCCAAGTCTATGGCCTTGTCAGCCTTGAACTCCAGCCAAGACAAGATTTTTGTGAGATAAATTCAATTAACTTCCCTGATAAGTTTTAGATTAATTAGCCAAGTCATGCTGACAAGAAAGTATTTGGACTTAGGATTCTGTCCCAGTAACAAGAGCCCAGAATATCTGGCCCAGTCACTTCATTAGATTCAAATAGTAATCTATTATTTTTCTGAACACGTCCCCTTATATCACACAGCTTAATGCCTTACAGCAGACTGCCTTGCTGTCTTATATTCTGTGTGTGCATTTCTCATCTTCCCAACTGTACTATAAATTCCTTGAGAATAGGAACCACAGCTCCTACCTCTTCATGTTCCTAGCACAGGGCAATGTGCCCTGCTGTCGCTCAGTAAACACTCTTGTTGACTGCTTTCCTATGTTGGGAAATGCAGGAAACGCTCCCCATACATCTCATGTTGATCCCTGTTGAGATTCTACTTACCTTTCAAGGCCCAACTCAACTGTCCTCTTCTCTATGAAATATTCCTTGTTACCATCAGGGAAGAAATTCTCTCTCCCTGCTCAGAATTCTCATGATACCCTTTTCAGATACCTCCCAAATGCATACATTATTCTGTTTTGTTTTATATCTGTAATCTATTTACCTTATTTCCCTTACTAGACTATCCTTGAGAACAAGCACCACATCTTCATTACCTCAGTATTTAGATATAACCTGGCAAAATGCTCCATGTATGATAGCGATCCAAAAATAATTCAGCAAATAATTAAATGGATAAATGATTTGGTTAATTCTTGCCTTTTTCTGATTTAATTCATGCTATCACTTAATCAAACAACGAGCATTTGTTAAGAGCTTTCTATGTTCCAGGCACTGTGCCCTAGCACAGTGGGATCAAAGTACAAAGAATGAAATAATCCCTATTCGTAAGGAGATTGCAGTCTAATGGGGAAGACATATACATATATACACACACAGCATCATAAATATAAGATGACTAAATACAATAAAAAACCCAATAAATACAATGTAGTATATGGCACTGCCTTGAATGCTTGTCACTTATAGTAACCACAAGACAGACTGCCACTTTATGTTTTATTACGTCCAATTCAGACACACCAAAATGTGTTTTCCATCTACTAGAGAACTAGTGTAGCACACTGTTCGTCATTATAGGAAAGGGGAAAAAATTACTTGTAACCACTTGTATTTTTTGATGTAGAAAGGGTTTTTCCCCCATAGGCCACAAAACTGGAAGGAAGGAAGGAAGGAAGGAAGGAAGGAAGGAAGGAAGGAAGGAAGGAAGGAAGGAAGGAAGGAAGGAAGGAAGGAAGGAAGGAAGGAAGGAAGGAAGGAAGGAAGGAAGGAAGGAAGGAAGGAATTCATTTTGGCTCAAGAATTTCACCTCATTTGAATCAAGAAAATGGATCCCTTGTCCTCTGGAGGAGGCAGGAATGGTTTTGCTATTCAAAACCACATACACTGAGAGAAATAACAAATTGAGGTTGAAATTGGTGACCACACATTATCCATTCCCCAGGTAATAAGGATAAAAGATAAGAGGAGGTGCAGAGGGGCTTGCTGCGTGATCAGGGAACAAAAGGCTTCCCAAAAAATATCAGCAGTTGCAAAAGTCAGGGCCAGGAGAATGGTCCACTGCTCTACTTCCCTCTCTCTCCTCTGGGCAAGTTTGAAGGGGCTCTTCTTCATAGATAGAATCTTGGATTTCAATCTAGAAGGATCCAAGGAGCTCATCTACTCTACCATCTTCACTCCTCTACCACTCACTTTATGAATAAGGAGCCTGAGAGGCAATGAGATCAAGTGACCTAAGATCAGATATACAGTAAATGTCAGAGCCAAAAATCTCACTTGTGTCCTCTGACCCCAAATCTAGCATGATTTCAACTGTATCTCACCAAATCCTACACAAGTAAATCCTACTGTTTCATGAACCAAGCCCCAAAATCAATAAATTTTGACTTTATCTTAATTTCACCCAAGATGGCATTATCAACCTCATCATTATAAAAAATTACCACAATACATATTTATTGAGTACTTCCTATATGGAAGTCATTAGACATATGTAAATGCAAATATCATTCCCACCATCAATCAAGACAGCAAGCATTTAGGTGCCTATTAAGTGTGAGCATTGTGTTAGAGTTGGGGATACAAAGAACTTTTAAAAAACAGTTCCTGTTCTCAAGAAACTTGCATTCTAGTGGGGGAGACAAGAATAATGGGAAGTAGTTATTGTATAGACAAGATGTACAGGAGAAATTGGAGATAATCTGAGAGGGAAAGCACTAAGATTAAGGAAGCCTGCAGACTAAGGCTAAATCAACACACTTTTTAAAAAATGAATGTGCCTGCCATGTACCAGGCAGTGAAGACAAAAAACCTGGGTATGGCTTGCTTATGGGGAAGAGGAATAGTACCTACTATGTTCCAGGTTCTGTGCTAAGCGCGTAGATCACGCTGAGCCATAAAACTTGATTAGACAGGACAAAGCCGAGGTGAAGATAAAAGGACCATCCAGCAGTTATCAGTCTTCCAAAAGAAACCAATAGAAGTTATGTTCCATGCTTTAGATCTTTGTTAATGCACATTCATAAATCCTGCATTTTAAGCCTCTCTTGTGTTTGGAGGAAATGTATAGCTGTTCTATATCTGATCTACCTAGTACTTTGAATATTTTTCTCATACCTTTCGGGGAGACCCTAGACATGAGACAGATTTCTTTCAATGACTTTCCCATGGGCTCTGGGGTGAGGGCGTAAAGATCTACAAGACTCCCCCAGGACTGAACCCACTGTACTGCAAGTATTCCCATTTTTCAGATGAGGAACCTAAATCTGAGAGAGACAAGTAACATTCAGGAATATACAGCTAGTAGCTGTTTGAGGCTGGATTGGAATCCAAGTCAAGCCTGACTCTAAGTTCAACATGCTTTAACCCTGACACCATATCTACCTCTCTTTCTTGTATAGAAAAAAAATTCCCAACCCTCTTTACTCTTATATTTAAGTCTTAATATTAAGAGATTTAAGTCTCTTAGGATCATTGCTCCCTGAATTATGTCCACCCACCAAATGCCCATCTAGGGGTATGTCTATTTGGTATTAACTCACTTTGGGGGCTGGTGTAGTCCATATTTAGCCCACCTTCCCTTGAGAAAAGAACATTTAAATCAAGCAGTGTGTGTGCCCCCAACACATGAATTAGATGAGGTTGCCAAGGCAACACCAGCTGCTTCTGACATCACAGAGAAAAGATGTCACCTTCTCAGGAAATCAATCTCCATTTAGCCTCATTATTTGTCTCAAGTTTCTGTATCTGTCCTTTTTCAACTTTTCTGGAGTCTATCGGGCTCTGGCAAGCCTCCCAGAGTACCCTCCTAGCTTAGGAAAGGTGTTCCTTTGTTTCTGGAATTGTCTTTCTTTCAACTTCCTTGTTCTATCATCCTCTTTGACAAAAAATGTTTCTGAAAGGAACAGGGCCTTCAGCCCAACAGAACTGCCATGCCTCCTCTGAAATGTGTAACCCCTTTAGCAGTTCACATCATTCATCTTCTCTACAATGATGTCTGGCCCTAAGGCACCCAATGGAGGGACATAGAAATATTGCAGATTATTCAGAGGGGATGCACAAAGCTATGTGAAAAAGTGATAGGGGTAGAGGATAAATTCTGGGTTTCAGTTTCCTCATCTGCAAAATGAAAAAACTGCTCTGAAGGAATTCTGAGTTTCTTCCAAGTTCTAATATTGTGAGTCTATGTAATAAGTAAGCTTATTAAGTGAAGAGTTATAGGTGAGGAAAAGTTTATTTAGTTAATTCCAGTAGAGGAGGGTTTTCCGTAAGATTTAAAGTAGGGAAAGGAATAGGAGTTGTCTACAGATAACTGTATTTGTGACTCTGTAATTTGGGGAGAGAGGAAGATGAGAGTGTAAGGGAAATCCTGTGCATCACTTGGTACCCCAGAAATGAAAAAGCAAAGGGGTAGTCTGGTCAGTTTAAAATTAGAGGACTCCTAATCTGTCTATTTATTAGGCACATGGACAAAACACTTCCATTCTCTAGATCTCAGTATCCTAATCTGTAAAATGAGGACTTTGGACTGTGTAACCTCTGAGGTCCTTTCCAACACAGAGGTAGGTTGATGATGCTCCTATAGTCAGTCAACCAGAATTCATTAAGTGCCTATTATGTACCAGGAACCTCCATGTTAAGTGCCGGATGTATTGAATATCTAAGGCCACTATCAACTCTCAATCTTGTGATTCTATCTAAAGCTGGTTGAAAACCCAGGTCTGGTTGAATAATAGCTACATTTTTGTAGCCTTTTAATGTTTAGAAAGCCTTCTACAAATATCATTCCATTTTACTTTCCCAACAACTCTAGTCTTATCCCCTTTCTACAGATAAGGAAATTGAGGAATCCGAGGTTATGTAACTCGTGTCACGCAGTTGGTAAGTTTCTGAGGTTATATTTGAACTTGGATCTTCCTGACTCCAGGCCAAGTGCTCTGTGTCACAGCCTCTACCAGCATCAAACACTAACATAAACAGTCGCCATCAGAACCAATCAGTGCATACTAATGGCTCATTTTGCTGTCCCACTCACAAAATAGTTTAAAAGACTTTAAACTAGAAAATAGAGCTTCTGACAATAGAAGATAGTAGAGTAACTAGAGCACCAGACTTGGGAGTCAAGAAGACCTAAACTAGATGCTTCTTAACTATGAGCCCTGGGAAAGTCCCTTCACCTCTCTGAGCCTCAACTCCCTTATCTGTAAAATGCAGGTAATAAAAGCACCTTCCCCCATAGGGTTATTGAGAGGATCAACTAAGCTAATGTATTAGAGGTAATTTCTAAACCTTAAAGGATTTAATGTGTACTAAAGCTGTTCAAACTCATGTGAGGACTCTGACATGGTATATATATATATATTCTATCTGATAAGAAAAAAATCGAAGCCAAGCTCAAAACAAGATTGTTTGTTGCTCCCTTCAGAGGATCTCACCCATCCTAGCCCAGACTGTGATATCTGGACCCCAACCTAATGTTTCACTGCACTGAGCAGATGAAATCATTAACATCGCCCTTCCAGTCAGGAACATCAAAGGCAATTGTCTGCCGGTGACAAGGCCATATTGATGTGAAAGTTGGTTCCAAATCACTTTGTCCCCAGGCAAAAGATGTTGGCAAATGATTTATTGAAAGCCCAGGCAGGGCAGAGGCTGCCTACTTATCAGAAAGAAATGTTGTCACTCCAGTGAAAGCACAATCCGGTTAGTCTCACATGGTTTGTTTTGAGAAATCTTTGCTACTCAAAGATTCCAATCTGGTTACATTAGGCGTTCCCAAGGTGCTTTTCATGTTGTTCCCAATATTCTGAAACAAACCAGAGTTAGATGGAACAGATTGCAATTTTCAGGAAGTCGAAAAAAGTACATTACTTTGAATTTGAATTATATTAACTATTTATTACCTACTTTGTTCCCAATGAATCAGAGTGATAAACTCTCATCTTCCAAGGCAGTTAACAATTCAGCTTTTATGTGCTTATAAATAGCTGAGATCTAGAGGTCTGCCCAAGCTTGGTGCCCTCTTCAATGCCAAACAAAGCGTAGAGAAAATATTTTCTCCTCTTCCTACAAGAACACAATCTGGAGCCTTAAGAAACTGGTTTCAAATCCTACCTGGACTGATTATGTCAGCTTGGACAAGTGTGCTGTCTATGAGGCAGCTGGGTGACACAGAGAATACAGCACCAGCCTGGAGTCAGAGAGATTTGAATTCAGATCTGGCCTCAGACGCTTACTAATTGTGTGACCCTGAGAAAGTCACTTAACCTCTGTAAAATAAGGATAATAATAGTACCCATCTCCCCTTGTGGTGAGAATTAAATGAGATAATGTTTGTAAAAAGTACTTAGCACACTGCCTGGCACGTATCCTGTGTGTGTTTTCCCTTCGTTGCCAAAGAAGACCATGGCATCAGAGAAATGATGACATGACTTGCACTCGACTCTGTTTTGAGCGAGGGAGGGCTGTGCAGGTCACCAGCCTCACTTCTCCTCCAGAACCATCTGAATCCAGTGACCAGATATTCATCAGGATGAGGTAGTTGGGGTTAAGTGACTTGCCCAAGGCCACACAGCTAGTGAGTGTCAAATGTCTGAGGTGAGATTTGAACTCAGGTCCTCCTGACTCCTGCACTGGTGCTCTATCCACTGCACCCCCTAGCTGCCCCCTGGCACATAGTAGGTACTATGAAAATGCTTATTCCTTTGCTGACTACTCCTCAGTCTTTTATTTTCTTGTTACATTTATTTTTCTCATTGTGGTCCTCTCAGCTCCCATTAGTTCAATTCAAACTAGCATGCATTTATTGGGCACCTACTGTGTACAAGAAATTGTGGAAGGTGCTTGAAATACAAAGACAAATTAAAAAAAAAAAGAACTCAGACTCAAGTTGTTTCTAATGTTCTCTCTCTCTCTGTTGAAGACTCCCAACTTCTACGTATCCAGCTTTAACCTTGCACCTCAACAGCAGTTACAAATTGTCTTCTCCCTGCTGCACATCTCAATCTAGAAGCCCCATGGGCATCTCAAAGTCAACATGTCCAAAGCAAAAGTAAACATATAGAAACTCCGTATCCATCAAATCCTAGTTCTCTCATTGCCAATCTCTATAATCTTGGGAAAGTCACCCCTTTTCTGGGTCTCAGTTTTCTAAATCAATAGAATGCAGTGGTTGGACTAAATGATCTATAAATTCTGCTCCATTCCTAAATCTATGATCCTCCTAAATTATATGAAAAACCAGCAAATTATGGTGGAATAAACCTATCATCCCTGCAGCTGAAGAAACTGAGGCTGTCAGATCTCTTGAGCTTGGGAGCTCTGAACTTAAGTAGGCTAAGCCCATTAGATGTCCGAATTAATCTGGCATCAACATGGTAAACCCCATCCCCCCACTCAAAGCAGAAGAGCCTCCAGATTGCCTAAGGAGGGGTGAACCAGACCAGACTAGAAATGTTGCAGGTCAAAGCTCCTGTGGCAGTCAACAGTGGGATCCAGCCTGTGAGTAGCCACTGTACTTCCAGCCCAGATACAACAGGGAAACCTAATTTGTTTTGTTTTTGTTTTAGCTATATATTCTAAAAAGTTTGGTTAGCAAAAAAGGATAGTCAAACAACAGAACACATTATTTGCTCTACAAATAATATCTGATTTGATCTTTACAGCAACCCTGTGAGGTAGGTCCTGTTATTATCCCCATCTTACAGTTTAGGAAACTGAGGCAGATCAATATTGAGTAACTTGCCCAATGTCATATAGCTGGTAAACATCTATGACTGGATTTGAACTCAGGTCTTTCTGACTCAAGGCCGCAACTTTCTAGATGGCTCAGGAAGGGGAAGAGATATATCTAGAAATAAATGTTATAACAACATATCTATTTAAAAAAAACAGAGCTCAAAGACTAGATTAAGTTTACGTTTCCCTCTTTTTTGGCTCAGTCAACTTCTTTCTTCCACAGAACAGTTCTGAAAATGAAACTTTTTAATGAAACAGAACAATTTTTTTCAGGCTTTCAGGGCAAAGGACATGATGCACAGCAGTTATAGCCAAAATGTATTTATCTTTTTTTCCTATTACATTTTCCTTTCCCTTAAGAATAGATATATAAAAATGGTTAAAATAAACTACCCTTCTCAAAAACGGAATTGAATTTTTAAATCATCCCAAAGTCTAATATAGCTTACCATGGTGAATAAAAATACAAATAATTGCCATGGCAAGCTGTAGAAACGGGGCCTCCAGAGTTGCAATCACTTTCTAGATTTTTTATAGAGCCATAGGACTTTAGAGTTGAAATACTGGTAGAACTTATCAATCTAGTCCATTCTCATTGTACAGATAAGAAAACTGAGGGAGAAAGAAGAGAAGAAGCAGAAAGACAAGAAGGAGGAGGAGGAGAGGAAGAAAAGGAAGAGGAGGAGACTGTAACTCAGGACTTAAAGTGACTTGCCCAAAGTCACACATGCCAAGCATTTTGCTAAGCCGTAGGAATACAAAAAATACAATTAAATAAAAGAAAAGCTGGAGGGGGAAAGAGGAGGGGAGAGAAAAGACTGCTGCTGCTGCCTAAGGGAATGGGGGTGAAGGAGCTCCTGACTCCTTTGCATTGCTTCACCCTGGTACACCTATGTTGCAGAAGCAGTGGCGTCTTTCTGTGACAGTTTCCAGCTTTGCTGGAGCCTGATTTCTAGGCACACTCTTCCCTGGGACCCCCAAGGTCTCTGCAGGATGCCCTGTATTTTGCATTTTGCCACGTCTTTCTTTTGAGTTCCCACTGCTGTTTACTGTAGTGGCAGTCCTGGCATCATTTTACAGCCATTGAGCTCAGGAATGATAAAGGCCTGCCTGCTATTTGCCTGTTCACTGATCCCTGACATACCAAATTTCCACTCCCTGGCCCTCTGTTACATCCCTATTGATCCTATCCATTAGTCCCCCCCTTTTATTTCATCCTACAGATTGATCTGTGTCAGAGGGAGATGAGCCTAGGTACATTTGTTTCTCACTACCCTCTTAAAGAAAGAAAACAAGATCTTCTCTGTAGAGGGAAACTAATTACTTCTTCATCCCCATGTACATCCTACATGTGAAGGCACATGTAATGAAAAATAGGGATGTGTGTGTGTGCATATCCATACTCAGGAGAGAAAATGAATTGAAACCAGGACATTTCTTATGTGAGTTCAATTGTCATTGTGGCATCAATTTGGTTTCAATGATTTTGCATCATTAAATTCTCAATCTATAGCTTTCCCTTCTTATTCCAAATTGCTCTTATATTTTCATATACTACTATTTATTATTAAGATTTTATTATTTTATTATATTACTATTAT